>CM046365.1:27360881-27621421 GCA_025413025.1 Ficus hispida
TCGTTTCTCCCTTTAGATCTGAGAAAGTCACGGCGCAAAGGTCGATCGCCGTCTGTCGTCGTCATTTTCAGTTACCGATGGGTTCCATCTGGGTTCCTCTACCCCTGCTTCTCGTTCCTCTACCCCTGAAATCAACGCCGTCAGCCGGTAAATCGAAGCCTACGATTTGGTCGTTACTGGTGGAGAAGGCAAAGAAAATTTTGTTATTTTTCTTTCCTTTTTATATGGGCTTTTGTTTTATTTACCACTGACTACCATATGGCTTCTGACACATGCCACTAGCTAATAGGTGACACCCAAGTCCTTAAAAGCACGAGTAGTGCTAAATTACAGCTCTCTTTCTACAATTACATTTCTCTTTCCGTGTCACATTAAATTACTGTTTTTTAATTTGGAAATATTTTTATACGTTTGAATTTCTTAACTAATAGTCATTGTATCATTTTGTAATACAAAAAATTTTTACAATTGTATTTATTTTGGAAAAACAATATCTTCTTCTACTTCTTAATGAACGAAAAGTTATTTGACAAAGGTAATATATATTTCAAAACCAATCCAATCAGAAGGAACATGAAAATATACATTTATATATATAATATAATTAATTCAATTGACTTTTTTCACGATATACTTTTTTTTTGCCTTTGCCCTACCCAACGACATTTTAATTTTTCATTTATATCTATATGTGTATAATATATATATATATATATAAGAAAAAAAAATACAATCTTTAGTAGATTTAAATTTGTGAAATTTTTTAATTAAAATTAACAATATTCAAAGTCAATTAAATGATAGAAACCTTTTAAGTAATTTAAAATAAGAGCATTTAATTTTTACTCCAAAAAATTAATGTAATAAACATTAGGAAAGAGAAGTAAAATTAAAAAAAAAAAAAAAGACATAAAAATACTGTGAGACCCTCAAACCTTGGAAAGTTGACCCCGTCACACTGCCCAACTGGTACCTTCCTTATGACTTAGACTGTGGTTTACCGGACCGATTCTCATCCTCCTGTTTTGTCTCTTCACACGGGCAATGCCTTTCTTTTCTTTGCTAGTTCAAAAAATCCCACTACTAGTCTTATCTCATTTTCTTTCCTTTCTCATTCCAATACGAGTCAAATGCTTCCAAATGTTAAATTTCTATTGGGCGGATATACCACGACAGCATGACGATGTGGTAACGTATGATCTACTGAATAATTTCTCCATTTTTAACGTAACAATTTCTTTCTTCCTTTTTTAACAATTTTATTTTCTATTCTTTATAGAAGGGCCATAATGTTGTCTTTATGGTAATATGTTTTAGACATTTCAGTAAATAAAGTAATTTAGACATTAATGTAGATAATTCTTAGTGACTATATATGAGTTTTGTAGCGAAAAGACCATTAAAAAAACAAAAAACAGAAAGCATTTCCCTCAATTAAAATATTTCAAATAATGAATTGAACCACATTATTTGTCATTAATTTTTTTTTAATCCACAATCATAAATACATGTAATGATTTTCCCGAACAGCAAATTTAATCAAATATAACAAAAATCCAAGTATACGCAATGGGTTTTCCAGAAAGAAAATGTTTACACTTCTAAAGTAGTAACAATGATAATAATAATGATAGCTTTGTCACTAACACTACGTGAAGGGAAGTGAATCAACTTTATTCGTCCTTTATCGAACTTTAAAGCCCTGCAAAGAAATAGAGAATAAATTCACAAATTATTGTGATGCAATACAAAGCTCATAGATAGATGAACTGAAACTCTTACTGTAACGGTAAAAACTGGAAAAACCAGCATATGGAGATCAGATATTTAGAACAAAAATCCAGCAGTTAATAATTTAATGACAAAGAGATGGCTCTTTATCGCTCTAACATCTTATGATCTCACTTTCTTTTTCTCAGCATCACAGTCGGCGAACCTCAAGGGTAAAAGAGA
Organism: Ficus hispida; assembly: GCA_025413025.1. NCBI lineage: Eukaryota > Viridiplantae > Streptophyta > Magnoliopsida > Rosales > Moraceae > Ficus > Ficus hispida. The sequence goes on from CM046365.1 coordinate 27,362,835, forward strand.
CTCCAAATCAGCTATATATATGTATACATACATACATATATATACATATATATATATATATATATCTTTCGAAGCTGAATGACAATCAAGAGATAAAACTTGGCCCTTACGCAGGGCGGCTGATTCAGCATAGCTAGCTATAAATGATAAAAAAGGAGGCGTGAAATTCCATGTATATAATATACGACACGAGCATCTCTAAATATGAATCGACATATTATGCATTTAAATTAATTGCAGCCAGCAATATATATATATATATATATATATATATATGTGTGTGTGTGTATTGAAGATAAAACAGATGTGAAGGACTTTTGGCCAAAGGGACTTCGCGAGTAAAACTTACCACAAGAAGGGTTTAAACACTTGGCTTAGAGATGGCTTAAACACTTGGCTTAGTTACTTAATATTTATGATGAGCAAGTTCAAGATGTGAAATAAAAAACTGCCCAAGATTTTACAGCTTTCCTGATGATTTCTACGGCTAATATAACATTATTATGTAACCGAGATTACGGATTGATGTGAACTAAGAAAGATTGATTAACGAAGAATTCGCAATGCAAAGTTTCAATAGAAAATTAATTGCATATAAAAAGAAATTCATTGATTCTGAGGCGTAGGCTTCAATTAATACCAATAATGGCTGGGCTAATATCAGCCCAAAATGCTGCAAGAAACTGGAGGCGTAAGCCTTCTGAGTCTCCTATGGCGGAGCCAGAAGCGGACGCCTCCCAGGCACGGGGCGTAGGCCCCTTGTTCTGGCCACCGGACCATAAGCTCAGGGGCTGTTTCTTTATTAAAACGTTAGTTTACATTACACCTAAATCCATAAAATATTTCCAAATTGCAATTCCAAAATAAAACCGTAATTTGAATAAAAAGAAAGATATGTTATATTAAGTTTGAAGATAGAAATACTTTTGCCCAAGATAGGGACTGTTCAATGCTATGCCTAAAATAAGGACGTACTTGAAGAATTTTTTAAGAAATTATCATTCTGTACCATAATAAGAATGACTAAATAAGCCCTGGTCTGTCGGAGGAAAGAGGAATGCAACATCATGATGATGATGATGATGATGATCAGGAAAGTCTTGATTGATCAACAGCATATTTGCTCTACAAACTTGTTTCTGCAGCTTAACCAGGCTTTCCATGTATGTTCCAAGGCACGACATTATTGATACTCCTTCTATTCCAAAATATGTTTTTCGTCTGCTCTCGTTGTCATACGAAACTAACTTTCCCGACTGCAGAACTAGAAATTCATTCTTACTATTGTTTAAAAACCCTAACGGCTTTCCTGGCTCACCAAAACTGATTTTTAGCTTTGTCCAAGAATCCGCCACTCCATATTCCTTCATCACCCACACGACATAATCTGTTCTCGTACTCCACTTGCTATCATATACGAAAAGAGTAAGTGATTCTCCCACGAGGGAAGCCAACTCAACATGCTGCTTCCAATCCGCCATGGCTACGCTATCCGGCAATGTCATCTGATCAAATATCTCGTCACTCATATCAAACGACGCGAGTCTCCATCGAGACATCTCACAACTCACAAGCCAATGAACCCTCTTCCCATCCGCACAAGTCTGCGACGACGAACTAAATTCGACTATATGCTCATCAGACAATATTGAAGTCTGCTGCTGCTTTGTATGATCAATGACCCTCCACTTCCTGGCCTTGATAGAGTATAAGTTAACGAAACAGGAAAAGGGTCTTGTAGTTTTTCTTCTCGAGCAGTATGAGATATGCACGATCTTATAATCGTCGTTTTGGGCGTCATATCCAAGTCCACCGCAAAAATCAAGGTGTTCAGAGAAGAAAGAACGATCGTAAAGATAAAGAGACAGAGGGATCTCTAAGGATTTCGTTGCATCGAAGGATTCCATAGGATGATTTCGTGTTTCAAGAAACGAGGATCGGTTTTGGCAAGGAAGCACATGATCCCGTTACATGATCCGATGAGCCTGCTGCTTAGATATTTATGGCGGGTGGGAGATATCATTGTTTGTGGAGGATCGAGGAGCTTGATGAATTGGTTACCGCGGAGGAGAAAGTAGAGCTCCTGCTCGTGGTACATGTCAATATGGGAGAAGCATCTCAAGATCGGAACATTCAGATTATCATGAGAACAATATTTAGGATGGGTGAAGTGCCATCGGATAAATCTAGGGCTAGAGATGAGTGATTTCCAGAATTTGGAGACAAACTTGAACCTTGCCAGCGATTCTGCTGACAATTTTGGGAGGATTTCTTCTTCAACCACGCTCCAAGGGAGAAGCTCCATGCCAGAGGGCGACGACGACCACAACGATTTTCTAATTTTCTGGGGCATGGTAGCTTATAAGACTTGATCAGCTCATTCACAATAATACTCGAAATCCTGACCCACGAAATTGATTTATCAATTAGATTACTTATAACCTTTAACGGCTATATATAGTCTGGTGGGGTGGGGTGGGGGGTCTCAATCTTGACAAATTAAAAATTCCCCCTAGATTTTCATTATTTCAACAGTGGGATTAACTGTATTTTATATGTTTCAGATCTATTTGCTTACTTTTGAGGGACATTTAGGGACATTTAAATATTTATTTTTAAATTTGATACAAAACGAAGTTTTGTTTATTCAATATCTTTACGGGGGAGAGGAGCAAAAGTGGATTAAAACAAAGTATTAACTATGAATAATAACAAAAAGACTTCTTCTTCTTTTTTTTTTTTTCTTTTTTTTTTCTTTTTTAAAGAAATATCCAATTAATAAAAATATAAGAAATATGAGGTTACCTATTATTACTATTCCTAATTTCGGTACTAAGAACATTTGCTCTTATCCTAATGAGTCGGCCAATACTGTGCTATTTGTTCTGTTTGTATTAGGTCTATTTACATTCTTCATTGGAATTATAGGAATTCCTTTCTTCAATCAATTCAATCAAGAAGGAATGCAGTTGGATATATTAACCCTAACGAATTTGGGCTCTATATCTTTGTTATATCGGTCGTTCTAAGTGCAATTCTAGTAGAAACCACTAAATAATATCTATAGACTAACAATGTAGCCTTCAAAATTTAATCTCAATAGTTGCAAAGCTTCACCCCTTAAACTAAGCCCCCATTCAATATTTTGAAGGAGATCGTTCTGAATCCACTAACATAACGCATAAAACAAAAAACAAAAAACAAAACAGAGAAAACGAGGAAAAAAATAACAAGAAAGAAAGAAATTACAAGAGAAGGAAAAGTAATATCTGATGAATTAGAAAGAAGAATCTAGACGTCCACGGAGAGATGTGAGGGGATATAGAAATAGAATAAGGAAGGAATAAAGTAAAAGAGAGAAGAAGTACACAAAAGATTTTTTATGTAGATGTGCTTACGTTCACAAGCTTAAAATAAAGAGAATATCTGGCTATTAAAGAGTATAATAAATTGAGTTCCATAAATATATACACGCTTCACAAAGTCAATCCAAATATACTTTACAATTCAAATTTAAATCTAAACTATAAATTCACAATTTAAATAAACTCAATTCTAAACTAAATGACTAACTAGATAATTCTTAAAATACATTCAAATGTTATCTAATCTAGATAATTACAAATAAATAAATATAACTATTTTAGTTCCTCCTAATCGTATAGAAGAGAAGACTGAAGACGTGTTTGGCTACTAAATTAATAATTGGCTATTAAAGAGCATAATAAATTAAGTTCCATAAATATATACGCAACTCACAAAGTCTATCCAAATATACTTCACAATTCAAATTTAATTCTAAACTATAAATTCACAATTTAGATAAACTCAATTCTAAACTAAATAACTAACTAGATAATTCTTAAAATACATTCAAATGTAATCTAATCTAGATAATTACAAATAAATAAATAAATAAATAAATAAAACTATTTTAGTTCCTCCTACTCCTTTAGAAGAGAAGACTGAAGACGTATGTTTTTAGATGAGCAACCAGCAAGAGCAGAGTTAAACTAGTTCTAATTTCAGTCGGAGTAGGAAACCTTTATTAAATTTTTTTTATTACTCTTTTTGTTATTTTTTTAGATTTTCTTTTTTCACCGCTCTCAAATACATTTTTTAGAAGCCAACTCTCAAATACTTTAATAGAAATTGATTCTTAAAAATTACGTATTTTTCTTTGTTGTTGTTGTTGTTATTATAATTATTATAATTATTATTATTATGCTCTGATAATATGATACTCTAGCTAAGATATAGATATATATATATATATATTTAATGCAAAGATAACCGTTATTTGATACTCCAATATGCTGGAATTGGATGGACCAGAGGCCCACAAAGAAAAAACATAACTAAGTCGATTTTCCTTTATGCAAGATATAAAGAAACAGTCATTATTTAGACACTTTTTTATAATTTTACGGACACTAATATTAAAACGGATAGTTTTATCATTTTATATAATTTTAATTTATTTTTTCTCTTTGAATTTCCCATTTCACCCCTACTTAAATATACGAGCTTTGATTTATGGATTCATTCTTCATTTGTTGTTCTCTCTCTTCAGTACAATCTAAACAAAGTGCGTAAAACTTGATATTTACCTGGAAAGCATGCACGAAGCCATTAAATGCAAATGATTTCATGTTCGGATCATTTTTTTTTCTTCTGCTTTAGCTTTTATGTCCTTGCTAACTGTCCCCATGGCTGTTAGATCAATTTTAGTCTTCGTTTCATACCAGTGTAAGACGCCAAAAAGAAACAAAAGAAAGGGAAAGGGCGATCTTAATCTTGTCCTCGTTTTGGGTATTTTTCAATTCCTTATTAAGCTTGGTTTTCAAATCAGTTACGAGTACTTTATCGCTGCCGTCAAAATATTTCTTCAATAGGCGAGAATTTTTCATTGCCTTTTCTTCTTCGTATCAGACACTGGAGCGAAGGTGAGTTCTTCCATCGGGAATTGCATTGGCATCTTGTTAACCATCATCCACATTTCTTGTTCCTTGTTGACCTTAACTTATCGAAGAATAAAGTACCACAAGAGTTGACTTGAATGTTGATATATAGTGATCACGAGTCTCCCTTAAACGCTCCATCTCTTGCTCATGTAGATATTCCTTGAAATGCTTGCAATAAACATGGAATCTAGATCTAATATTAGACCTTTTGCAGTAGAAGTGCTCTTCGTCGGCCAAAATCAACCTTAGGGGTTCAATCTCTTCGGCCCACCAATTTATAAAAAAAGAGTTAAGTGACACTAATCAATATTGAAAACAAAAAAATCACACAAAATTAATATTAGCTGAGGCATGACTGAAGGAGAAAAACAACACGTTACATTTCAACACAGTGGGTAGTGGGCACCCCTCTGCTTCTTAATTTCATCACAGCTCTAAGGTTATTTTATTTTATTTTATTTTATTTATTTATTTTGGAAGGGATAAAGCTCTAAGTTTTGAAACGCGTAAAAGGGTAATGAGTTATCATACCATAACGAATATTGGATCAACATGAGGCTCAATAGTGGGTTCGACTGGAGTATTTGTCTACAAATCACCAATATTTTCGACCTTATAGTAGGGTTCTTTTTCATTACTTTTTTGCTGAAAATTACAAATGTTTTACCTCCACTATTGTCGCCTCTTGCTCCGCCATTGTCGGGACCTCTTCTTCTTTGTTTGAAACATCTTCTGAGGTTGCCTCTACCCCTTCACTATCTTCATCACTCGAATTAGAATCTGGCTGAGCGTTGCTTCGTTCTTCTCCTCGAGCTTGCTCCTCCACACGCTGACGAGGGTCAGGAATAGAAGCTTGTTTCACTCTTACCATTGCTAGAAGGAAAAAAGGCATAAAATAATCAGAACCAATTATGACGGAAGAAGAAAATAGCCAAAACCTTTAAATATTCATGTCATATTTACATTTAATTTACACTAGTTCCACAAGAAACAATATTGCGTACAAAAATTTAAAAAAGAAAATGGAAGACAAAATGCCACAACAAGTAACTATTTCTGTCTTTCAAGTTTTTCATCCTTTTGACGGAACACCAGTATAATCACGTCATCTCTCTTTCCTTTCCTTTCCTCTCACCTTTTTTTTTTTTTTTTTTTGTTTTGTTTTGTTTTTCATCACTTAACTATTATCAAATAAATCCTTAACAATAAGAGTGTGTTTGGTACAAGAGAAAAATATAAAGAAGCAGAGCGGTGGAGGGATTGGTGAAAGGATTTTGACAATTACGGTTGTTTGGTAGGAGCGAAGAGAGGGAGGAAGGGATTAGGGAAGAAACTCTTAATCCTTCAAAAGCTTCAATTTTAATCCCTCCAAATTGGAGAGATTTTTTTTAAGGGATTTAATCTATCTCATTGGTTAGAGATAATACAATCATTTTACAAATAAAATATATTCTTTCCTTTCCCTTGTATTTCTATAGCAAACAAAAGAGATGATTTTTGTTTTCTTTCCTTCTTGCCATACCAAACATCATTAAAAAAAAAAAAAAAAACATCTCCATCCTTGCCCATCTCCCTCACCTAGGTGATCTACCACTCATTCCTTTCACTTTTCTCTCCCACCTACTAAACATATATAGCCTAAGCTATAATTTCTTTTCCCCTTTCTCCCAAATTATGTACTAAATTGTTAAGTAGAGCGATGATAATTAATATTAATATTAATTCGGGTATGAAAGCATTTTTTAGCAAGTCTAACCTACTCATTTTAATTGTCAGATTGAATTTATAAATAGAACATGCATGAAGATAATATGCCTAAAGATTGAATTTAATCGATCTTGAACACTTTACCTTAACTTAAGATCGATTACAAAGTGCCTCAAGGTCTGATTCTCATCATTCCCTTTTAGTTTGAGTCCGCCTCTCTGTTACTAATTAGTAGTTGTTTCCTAGCCCTCCGTCTATCCTGATGTTGACGCAAGAAAGAATTTACTGATTAACATTGAGGTAATCCCGATTGTCTTACTGATTCTCTTCCCGAAACAAGAAATAATTTCTTTCACTACACTAAATTGGAAGTTACATTTGTGAATTTTCCCATTTTCCCATATTTTTTCTATTCCCTCAAATTCCTCTAATTTCTAACAGTTTCATGCTCTAACTAACTTTTTTGGTAAAATATTCTAACTAACTTAAGAGAGCGATTCTCACAATATCTTTCAACTTGATTCCAAGTTTCAAGCTTTCTTTCATACAAGGACAAAAAAAAAAAAAAACCCCCTAAAATTAAAAACCAAAATTTTACCTGAAAATTTGCCCCTCCACTGCGTGGGCTTCCGGTGGTCTCCACTCCAAGTAGAGTCACCGGCCCGAGGGAAGAAGAGAGGAAGAAGATGAAGGCAGCAGTAGACGGGTAGAGAGGGAGCTCTTTTTTCTTTTTTTTAAAGGAAAATTTTCAAAACTCCACCTGACCTTTGGCACTAGTATCAAGATGCTCTCTGAAATTTGAAAAGTACATGATGTGTCCCCTAAACTTTGACAAGTGTGTCATTTTACTCCTGTAATGGATTCCATTAAAGTTTTGGACTGATTTCTGACTTATCAAGATAATTCAGATTTTTAGGGTTAATTGAATGCCCTTCCCCCATTTTTGTTCGTCATTGTCTCTTAAGAGGAATTCTGTTTCTCAGAAGCTAGGAAAAAAATCCTTTAGAAAAAAAAAAAAAAAAAAAAAGAGGACATGGAAGGGAGTAGCAGCTGCATTAAAACCTCAGCATGGAGGTTGATTCGGAAGGTTCAATAAGGTGCAAATATGATCTTCTTGTTGTTGTATAGACTGCAAAAAAATCGTCCAAGAAGAAGATGCATATTAATCCACCCTTTCCTATCCGTTGGATTTTACCTCATTGAGAGTGTAAAATTTTTTATATCATTGTAGAAACCCCCTTTAGTTTTAAATTATTTAATTATTTTCGGGACTTTTGTTCTACTTTTATGGAAGGAATTGCGTTCGTCTTTTTCGCTTCTGAAGTTTGTGTTTAAAAGTCAAATAGCTTTTTATTGCCGCTTGTTTTCTACATATGTTTTCTAATTTTGTATTTAAAAAGCAAAATGTTGGGGAGGTAGTGATCCTTACAATAATGGCATGATCACTTTAAGATTTAGCCTCCATTTGGAATAGGAGTTTGAGATAAAATTTTTAGGTTGAAATTGATATACTTTTCAAAAACTAGTTATAATTATGTTGATTTTTTAGAAAAAAATAAAAATAAATACTGAAATGAAAAATTAGATTCACATCTACAATCCAAACACATCACTCTATATATATCTTATTGACAATATTGTAACGGCCTATCATTATATTACATATATTGAGTTAATCATGACATGGTCTATATGATAATGACCGCTTCATTTTTATACGTAATTTTTCACATAACAAAACATTACATAGTAGAACTATCGTATTGACGCGATTATTATTTGAGGTTAGAATTTAGTTAACCAAACATAATGACATGGTCATTATTTTAAATGACCTTGTTTGTTACATTTTCTAAGAAAACTTGATTATATTTGGAGGGATGACCGTAGGGATTTATGAACTTCTAATTTTAGATATACAAAGTGGGTAATTAGAATTAATGTGGTTATTTTTTAGGTACTTAAAATAGATTTAAGGGTATTTCTGTTAGTAAAATTGATCATATTTCTTTTTCGTTCTACTACAAATAAGTTTGTTTTTAGATATATATTTTTTAAAAGCATGACTCCAATTTAGCCATTTATGTAAATGGTTCGTTCACAAAAGTGGAAGTAGATGAATATTACAATCTTATCGGAATCAAAGTTTCCTCTTTCATTTACGACTGCAGACTCTCTATTTAAATTATCACTTAAATGTTATATCTTCCTTCATATCTTCTTTATGCATAACATCAAAGTCATTATACCGATAATCTTAGTACTATTTGTTTATTACAAATCTATACTAAATCGAAGACGTCCTATATATAAAAAAATAAATAAATAGCCTTTACTGATAGATATATGTCTAAACCCACAAATATTTTTTTTGGGGCACTAATCCTAACACAATAGTAGTTCTGATAACATCTCATAAATTGTATATAAATTTTTATAATAGATTTATTCATAAAATATAAAAATTAAGAAAATAAAAAAAAAGCATGTTAAAAAAAAAGTAAAGAAGGAGAAAAGGGTGGCAAAATTTTCCTTAAAGAGGAAAAAATGTGGCTGTTTTGATAATTTTTCGGAAAATTAAAAAGTCAGATTTTTTTAAAAATGATAAATTATATTTTTTTCCTCGAATTTTAGGTTTTATCAAAAAATGTCCTCCGAACTTTAATTTTAATATTTTCCCTGAACTTTGGAAAGCTTTGCGAATTTTCCCTCAATTAATGTTTTGACGAAAAAAATATTCATAATACTCATTTGAAACATGAGTTGCGGATACTAAATGTGAAATGCTTATATTTAAGTTTTTTTAAAAAAGGTAAATATTTAGGGTTGATTGTCATTTTTTTCTTATATTTCTCTCTTATATGTAACTTCGTTAATTCACATTTAATATAGGTAACGAATGTCTGAAGTGCTGTCAATATTTGTCATTTCATAACTTTATACTTAATACCCTAAATTGATGCTTCCAACGATTGTTATATATATATATATTTTTGTTAAAATTTTAATTGAGGGGGAAACTCGCAGACTTTTTCAAACCACAGAGGGAAAAAATGTTATAAATTGAAGTTCAAGGATATTTTGTGATGAGACCTAAAGTTCTGGGGGAAAAAGTGTAATTTCTAATTTTAAAAATTATCTACCCATCTACCTATTTTCTCTTTAGAAAATATTTAAAACAATAATAATAATAATAAGCGACAAATACAGCGTGCCTAAAAATATAGAATGAAACACAACAATTAAATTATATGGCACATTTTCGTTATTAATTATGCCTATTTTTAGAAGAATATAGACAAGATTTTTTTTTTTGGGACTAAAATATAGCGCACAGTTTTTTTTTTTTTTTTTAAAAGAGAAAAAAAGAAAGAAAAGAAAAGAAAATTGCGTACTAGTCTGATAGTATTCTTCACCTTCACAAATCATACCATTATCGTCAGTTCTACCGACATTTCTGGGTTCTCAAAGCAGTTAATAAAGATTTCTGGGTTCGATTTGATTGGTCATCGACTTGTAAGTTTGATACATTCAAGGGTCAATGGGGCAATCGAAATCAAAAGTCACACCATGTGACGATCTCACACAGGGGTTCTTCTTGTTCATCTTCTTCTTTGCTTTTCTTCTTTTCTTTTCTTTGTTTGTCTGTTGCCAGTCTGTTAACAAAGTAAATTTTACTTGTGAACACCACAGGTATACTGTTATAACATTAACGTAAACTCAGAGTAGTATCAACATTATACCGTTACAGAACAAAGTTCTCTAATTACGTAATTTTTAATGTATTCTTTATGGTATTGTTAGTTGATAGTAATCGAATTTACGAATAAAGTTTGATCCAAAGCAGTAGTAATACAGAGAGTTCTTTCTTCTTCTTCTTCAAATCTTTTGTTTTCTTTTTCTTCTTCTTCTTCTTTTCAAATTTTGTTTCGTATTTTCTTTTTCCTTTATTAAGACTGATTATGTGTTAATCGAAAATGCAAAAGTAATTTGAGCTGCTCGTCCAATCATTTTTCTATATACATTCCGGAAAATTTAATTGCGAACAAAATTTTACCAAGGCTTTCGTTGACTAGCTTCCCAATTCTAAAGTTAGTTACAGTACTACAAAAGTTGGCTTACACGACGGTTTCCATAAACCGTCGTGTAATCTTCCAAAAAATTTGAAATCACTCTAAAAATTTGAAATTTAGAGTGATTTTCATAAGATTACACGATGGTTTAGGCAAACCGTCATGTAATCTCTTCCAAAAAAATTTGAAATCACTCTAAAAATTTGAAATTTAGAGTGATTTTCGGAAGATTACAAAACGATTTATAGAAACCGTTGTGTAATCTTCCGAAAAAATTTGAAATCTCTCTAAAAATTTGAAATTTAGAGTGATTTTCAGAAGAAAACCATCGTGTGATCCCGGAGATTACACGACTGTTTCCATAAACCGTCGTGTAATCTTCCGAAAAAAATTGAAATCACTCTAAAAATTTGAAATTTAGAATGATTTTTGGAAGATTACACAATGGTTTATGGAAACCGTCGTGTAATCTTCCGAAAATTCATTTAAAATTTTGAAATTTTGTGCTTTGAAACTCACACGTAAATCCTTAACTTAAATCCACTTTTCTCATCATTTCTCATTATTTTCATCTTTCTCCCTCTCAACCACTCAAAGATTTCTCTTACTCACTATCTCCTTCGCTCACCCACCAACAGCACTGCTGCCTTACCATCTCTCTTATTCTCCCTGTGATGCCGCCGACGCCCTCCCCTCTTCCTTATTCGACCGTTGCCTGCAACGCCGCCATCCCCTCCCCCTCATTCTCCCGTCGCCCTCAACGCCGCCCTCCCCTCTTTCTCTTTTTTTCACCTCCGCCGTCACCACCTCCATTGCCACCTTGTCTTCCCATCAAGACCGTGAACTATTTTGTATCAAAGAAAGGCAAGGTGACTTCCATATTGCTCAATTTCTCATTTTCCAACAAAAATACGAACACACAATTCTTTTATAACTTGCTTGGAGTGTAATTTGTATATTTATTGTTGTTCAATTTTTTTTTATTATTGCCCTTTGTAGATGAATTTTTTTGTGTAATTTTTAAGTATTTTAAGATCTACGAATACACAATATTCTACGCATTTTTTTTCCACCCACCACATGCTTGATGAAATGTCAAAATGAAATTTTGTTTGATTTAATCTTAATGGTATGCATCTTAATTATTTTGAATTTTGCAAACTTGCTAGGGCTTTAATAGATTAGAAGCTTATAGCTGGAGAAGGGATTAAAAAGAGATGAGACTATTAAACAAAAATTTCGGATCATCTTTAATTAGGTAAAAATGGACTAAATTTGTAATGCAATTTATTAATTATGTTATGTAAACTGATAATGTAATGGACGGTTTTTTTATTTTGATACAATGTAGCTAATATTTTATCAATCACATCATAGGCCGTGTATTGGATAACACATGGGTTAGGCCACCCGTGGGAAATCACCAAAAAATACCAAATTTGTTTTTAATTCATGCTGGACTTTACATGATAGTTTGAACAAAATTGTCGTGTAATTATGTAAAGACCACTTTACACAACGGTTTTGAATAAAAACCATCGTGTAAAGTTCTCACTTTAATGAATTTGCTCCCTTTTTTCTCTTTTCAATAACAATGTAAACCGTCATAGAATCTTGAGATATCACGACGGTTTATTAACCGTCATGGTATATCAAAACATTCCACGATGGTGGATTACACGACAGTTGTCTAACTGTCGTCAAATTCATAATTTTTACTAGTGTTAATAGATCATGGTATAGTCTCTTAACTATAGAAAAGCAAAAAATCAATTCGGGAGCAAGAGAAAACTAAGGTTTCTTATTCCAATTAATAAATCAAAATAATACATCAAAATAGGATTATATAGGCCAAATAGAAAATATAGAAAAGACTAATCCACCCTTAACTGTTGAAATGAAAGAAATCTAATAATAATAAGAAACAAACAATAAGCAATAACATAAATATAAAACTATATTATCTAACATCCCCCCTCAGACTCATAATATTGTTGCAGGTAGCATTGAGAGTTTGCCAAATAAGAAATGAAAACGCGAAGCGAAAAGCGCTTTGGTAAACATGTCAACAATCTGTATGGAAGAAAAAAAGAAAGGCAATGTGATGGTACCAAGTGGATAGTGATATCGATGAAGAAAACCCATATCTGCAAGCAACCAACGTAACCAGACTATCTCACAAGTAATAGAAGTCATAGCACGATATTCTACTTCGGTGGAGGATTAAGAAATAACATCTTACTTTTTACTCTTCAAAGAAATAAGAGAGTCACCCAGAAAGATACAGAAGCCAATGGTGGATTTGCGATCCATCGGATTACTAGCCCAATCAACATCAGAGTAAGCACGTAACTCTAAAGACGAAGTAGATGGAAGTAAGAGACTCTGAAACTGAGTGTCCCGAAGATACCTCAAAATACATAAAACAGCAGCCCAATGAACTGTAGTATATGCAGTGACAAACTAACTAACTAGGATTCGGCAAAGGAGAACCATCAGAAGGAGTATATCGAGCATTAGTCTTAAGAGGTGTATCAATAGTCTTATTATCAAGAAGACGTGCACGTTCAAATATATCAGTTATATACTTTGATTGGGAGAGAATATAACCTTTCGGAGAAGAGGTGACCTCAATGCCCAAAAAATAATGTAGTGAGCCCAGATCTTTCATGGCAAAACAACGAACTAACTCAATCTTCAGTGCTTTAATACCTCAACATCATCACCAGTAATAATCATATTATCAACATATAAAAATAGTAGAATACGACCCGTACTAGTACATCTGACAAACATAGTTGAATCATGATGGCTAGAATGAAAGCCAAGCGAAGTAATCACTGTAGAAAACTTCTCAAACCAGGCTTAAGGTGCTTGTTTGAGACTATAAAGGGATTTTCTGAGCCGACAGACTTCACTAGGTTGATGAGAAATACCAGGAGGAGGTACCATATAAACTTCTTTATGAAGATCATCATTTAGAAAAGTATTTTTAATATCTATATGAGAAATATGCCATTAACAAACAAAGGCAACTACAATGAAAGTGCGAACAACAGTCATTTTTGCAACTGGGGCGAAAGTCTCCTTATAGTTCAAACCATACTCCTGAGAGTAGCCTTTAGCAATAAGTCGGGCTTTGTATCTTTTAATAAAGCCATCAGACTTGGTTTTGATTTGTAAACCCAAGAGATCCTATTGGTCTTTTCCCTGGTAACAAAGGCACCAAGTCTCACGTATGTGTCTGATGCAAAGCAGTAAGTTTCTCAGCCATAGCATCCTACTAAAATGGATCACAAGCAACCTCTCTATAGGACAATAGCTCAGAGAGACGATGAATAGAAGCTAAAAAGGAAGTGAATGGGCTAAAATTACAAGAGTAAGTAAAATCTGGTAGCTTAGTAGACTTACGAGAACGTGTAGAGTGATAAAGGAGAGGAGGATAAGGAGCCACAGTCTCAAGAGGTGATTGGACAACCGTAAGAGGAGAGGGAGCAATGGTAGTATCATGAACCAAAATACTAGAATCTGCTAAGCTATTAGTGGGAAATCTGCAAGAAACATTATCTGAAACTGGAGCATGTGCTTGTAAAATAAATGATGAAACTGGGTTAGTGTCAAGAGTGAATGATCGATATGTATGAGAACAGACTTGGTTAGATTTTGAGAACTAGCAGGAATAAAAAAGAATGATATATGTTCAAGAAAAACAACATGATGAGAGACATAATTTTTGACTAACTGGATCAAAACAACAATATCTTTTTTCACCTGCACCATAACCCAGAAAGACACATATTATAGACCGCGATGACAATTTACTACGCTTGACATGAGGATGAAGGACAAAACAGGTGGAACAAAAAACACGTAAGTAAGAATAATCAGGAGTATATCCATACAACTTTTCAAACGGTGACAAACCTGAATTGTGTGAAGTTGGAATCCTATTAATCAAATGAGCAGCAGTAAGAATTGCTTCTCCCAAAATTCACTAGAAACACTGAAGACAATAAAAGATAATGAGCAGTTTCAACCAGATGCCTATGTTTCCTTTCGGCAACAACATTTTGTTTGGGAGTATCTGTACAAGAAGTTTGGTGAATGGTTCCATCAGAAGCAAGTAAAGTAGAAAAATCATTAGAAGTATATTCTCCTCCCAGATCACAACAAAAACACTTTATGACAGCCGAATGTTGAGTTTTTACAAGAGCTCAAAAAGTATTAAAAATATTAAGGAAATCAGAATAATGTTTCATAAGATAAACCCAACAATATCGAGTGCAATTATCAATAAAAGAAAAATAGTATCATGACCCCTCCCTTTGTGATCACCAGAGAAGGTCCCCACATATCAGAATGAACGAGATCAAATGGAGCAAGAGAAAAAGAGATAGTTTTATAAAATGGTAAGGTAGAAAATTTTGTCAGTTTGCAACGACTATAATTTGAAATATCATGAGATTTTAAATTTTCTAATGCTCTTGTAGAAGCTAAATATTGTAAACAAGACACCGAAACATGACCTAGATGAGAATGTCATAAATAAAAATCAGAAGACGAACACTCAAACGAAAATATGATAGATCCACATTAGAAGCTGTAACTTCTGGTATGTAAGCTAATCCAAAACATAAAGTCCCCCTCACCTACTTCCTGTCTCAATCAGCTTCTAAGATTGCGGGTCCTGCACATAATAAGTGGAAGAAGAAAAAAAGACTAAGTATCATGACTGACACAATTGACTAACAGAAACAATATTTAAAGTAAGACTAAGAATGTGATAAACATTTGAAAGAGACAGAGAAGGTGTGACAATTGAACCAACACCTGCTAATGGCATAGGAGTACCATCAACAGTCATAACTAACATAGAGGAATTAAGAGATAAAGAAATAAAGGATGATAGATCAAATGACATATGATGAGAAGCTCTAGAATCTAAAACCCATAAGGAAGAAGATATACCTAAAGGACTAGAGGATGATAAACCTATATGAGTGGAGGCAGACAGAGCTTGTGACTGTGTAGCAAGGAACTTCTGAAATTGCTCGAATGTAAATAGATCTAATGATGTTGAAGCCATTGCATTATTTGGTTGAGGTGACCTGTATGTCCACTATGGTGGTTGTTGCTACTATTGAGATCGTTGTTGCTGCTACTGAGATCGTTGTTGCTACTACTGTTGCTGTGGTCGCTGTTGCTACTGATGGGATTGATGTTGCTTACCTTTATTCAATAACAATGGACACTGAGCCTTCTAGTGACCTTTTTGCTTCCAAAAAGCACACTAATCAAGAGAAAACTTCGAGTTCGATCTATTCAGATTACTGGCCGGGAGGGGGGTGAGAGGTCTTTGAGGGGTTGCAAAAACAGATGGAGTAGGCATTGAGATTATCCCTTTGTGTGCTTTAGACTTGAGACGTATCTCCTTAACCAAAAGTTCATTGACAACTGAATCAATAGAAGGCAGTGGACTACGATGCAGAATCGTTCCACGCAATCCCTCAAAATCGTCACGGAGGGCCATTAGAAATTGTACTAGACGCTGCTATTCTCTACGGGCGATGTAGTGCATAAATGCTTGCAATTTTACTGGTTCTGTAAGTGCCAACGGATCCTATAAATCTAACATGATAGAATAAAACTCCTGAATGTTCTTATCCTTCTGCTAAAGGGCGCAGATATCTATCTCTAACTGATACTGTCTTGCAAAGTTAGACTGCATGTATAGCCTCGTCAGATGACCCTAAACCTCGTTGGTAGTCTCAAATTTTGCCAACTGAGCACCTATCAAATGCGTAATAGAATTATTGATCCAAGTAATAATCTTTGAATTATCGGCTTCCCAAGCATCCTACGATTTTATATAATCAGTAGCTTTCTTGTTTGTAAGTTTAATTCTTGTGCCTGTAACATAACCCCACATAAATTTGCCCTGCAAAAAATTCTTCATAACATAGCTCCAATACGAATAATTTTTCCCATCCAATTACACGCTGATCAACTGAAGAGAATCATCTTTACGTCCAGTCATGATGAGAAAATAAATAAAACAAACCAATAATCACCAAATAAGAGAGAACAATACTGAGATGCAAAATCAAACTAATAAACAATCAAGACGTGTGGAAGCGAGTGATTATACGAACGATCCAAAAAAAAAAAGTGTGTGAACGGCGGCGGTTGTACGGATATGGTGTTATACGGAATGTGTTGTTGTACAGATGCAGTGTTGTGCATACTGTGTTGTTGTACGGATGATTTGGTGGTTGTACGGAAGGATGCGTGGCAGTTGTATGGATGTCGACTCTGATATCATGTAGAAAATCAAAAAACCAATTTAGGAACAAGTGAAAGCTAGGGTTTCTTATTCCAAGTAATGAGTCAAAATAATACATCAAAAAATATTTATATATACTAAATAGAAAATATAGAAAAGACTAATATACCAATAACTGTTGAAAAGAAAGAAACCTAATAATAATAAGAAACAAGCAATAAGCACTAACATAAATATAAATATATATTATCTAACATTAACAAATAGAGAAGACTACAATCTTTACAAAGATAAAGGTCGCCACAATCTACTAGTGTAGCAAACTTGGTGCTCCTCCCTAATTTCAAGAATAGTCTATCTAATAGAGGAGGAACTACATTCACGGTCTTCAACGGAGGTTAAATCAAAGCTCAAACTCCTACTGGTACCTTCACAACACTTAAAAGTTGAAAAGGTTAACCTAATTCGATTGGAGCCCGGTGAGCACGTATACAAAATTGTTAATTGCTGCAATGGGCTATAATGCTTGTTAAATAGACCAACTGGTGTTCTTGCTGCAAATAACCCAGTTATGGGAGAATATTTGTTAGCATCACAAACTAAAACAACGAAACATGGTGTTTTGGGGGGAGGGGGGGGGGGGAGTTGTCTTTATGCCCTGGGTTATAGTTCACAAAGTAGTACTTACAGTTTTATGAATATTTCCTGTGCTGCAACCTCTGACGGCATTGGAACCATTTTTAGAGAGAGATGGAAGTCGGTGGTATGGAGGGCGGCGGTGTTGTTGGTGGACGGGCAAAGGAGATAGTCGGTAGAAGAAATTTTTGAGTGGTCGAGAGGAAGAAAGATGAAAATGATGAGAAATCATGAGGAAAATGGATTTAAGTTAAAGGTTTACGTGTGAATTTAATATTTTTAAATTATTTTAGAAAATTACTCGACGGTTTTTGGCTGAAACCTTCGTGGAATCCTATTCAGGATACGACAACAGTTTTTTGCAAAAACTGTTGTCGTATCTTGTGATTACACGATAGTTTTGACTAGAAACCGTAGTGTAATCCATATATATAATGATGATTTTTGCAAAAAGCCATCGTCGAATTCTCACTAAGAGGAGGATTACATGACAGTTTATTGAAACCGTACATGTAATCTTGAGATTACACGACGGTTTACCGAAATCATCATGTAATCTCCGAGTTTACATGATAGTTTACTGAAACCGTGTGTAATCTCAAGTTTACATGACGGTTTATTAAAATCGTTGTGTAATTAAGTTTTAGGCAAGGGTTTTGTAAAACTGTCGTATAATCTCCGTCATCGAAACCAACTTTTGATGTAGGGACAGGTACATTTTCATTTCTGGAAGCACAATGCCCCTGCTATTTAAGTAGGAACCTGTATTTATATGCAAAAGTGACAAGTCAAAATGATTCATTGCTAAATATAGCCTTGATCAATCTGTTTTTCACATCGAACCAGTACCTGAAACTTGTTTATTTCCCAGAGTTCGTCTTTTGGAAAACAAACTTTGCATATACTCTAACCTGCAAAATCAAGTAGTGATTTGGTCGAAGCCCCTAGGAGAATGGAGTGCTACCTATGTGATTGATTCAATATCTAGTGGTAGAACTGGTCTAAGGCCTCTGTTGCTCTTAAACAATAGTAGGCTTATTGTACTTTATGATTCCACCAGTAGCTGGCTCGTCTTTATGCCCTTGGTTACAGTTCACAAAGTAATACTTACAATTTTGTGAATATTTCTTGTGCTGCAACCTCTTTTACGAAAGAAACTTGTTTTTGGGAATCAAGAAATCTTTTTGATTTCATTCTCTCTTGAAAACTTATATTACATCTCTCTGCTATATATAGAGGCAGAGTTAATGAAAAGAAAGTTTGTTACAAAACTTAACTTACAAAACCAACAAACTAACAGAAACCATATCTTGGACATATCAGTAAATAACCAACTAGGCTGATTGATCATAAAACTCCCCCTCAAGATGGACAGTGAATGTTTTTTATAGCCATCTTGGATAAATGAGATTGCAAAAGAGTAGAGGACAAAGGCTTTGTGAAGATATCAGCAAGTTGAAGGTGTGAACGAACTGGAATGAGTTTACTGAACCTTCACAGACTTTATCACGAAAAAACGGCAGTCGATTTCAATACGTTTAGTCCTCTTATGGAATGTGGGATTAGAAGCAATGTGCATCGCAGCTTGATTATCACAAAAAACAAGCATAGGTGATGAAACATCAACAGAAAAATCTTTCAACAGTTGCTTTAACCAAACCAATTTACTGGTGGCTGCTACCATAGCACGATATTCGACCTTGCAGAGGATCTAGAAATGGTAGTCTGACGTTTTGCCTTCCATGAGACCAATTAGCACCCAAGAACACACAGTAACCTGTAATATAACATCTAGAATCCGGACAAGAACCCCAGTCTGCATCAGAAAAGGCACTGAGTTTAGCAGAGAAGAAGAATAAGCCTTGACCAGGATTGACTTGATATACCGAAGGAGATGATGAGCAGCATATAGATGAGGTTCCAGGTTGGGAAGAAATTGACTAATTTATGAACATCGAAGGTGATGTCTGGCTGAGAGAGATTAAGATACAACAATAACCAATGAGTGACGATATTGAGAGATTCTTGCAAGACTTACCTTCATTCGCTGATAAATGAACTAGAGGATCCATAGGTACGGAAGTAGGCTTGAAGCAAGAAATCCTATGTCCTCAAGGAGTTGTAATGCATCTTGACGTTAAGAAAGTACTATGCCTTTAGTGGACCTAGAGATCTCTAGATCAAGGAAGTACTTAAGCGATCCCAAATCCTTAAGTTTAAACTAGCTATGAAGAAATCGTTTCAAGGATTCTATAACCTGTTTAGAGGGACTAGTAATGATGATATCATCAACGTACAAAGCAATGCAACAAATGAAGAACCTGATCCCTGGTGAATAATGAGTAGTCTACTTTGACTGGTGAAACCCAAACTGAAGAAGTGAATGGGAAAACTTCGAGTACCATTGTCAGATGCTTGTTTGAGTCCATAAATGGACTTATAGAGTTTGCAGACCAATTTTCCATTTGTAGAATTGTGCTCCCCCTGAACGTGATATCCTAAAGGAATGTCCATATAAACTTTTCAAATAAATCACCATTAAGGAATGTGTTATTGACATCAAGTTATACCAAATCCCATTGCTGACATACTGCAAGTGCCAACAGAATTTTAACTGTCACAGGCTTAGCCACAGGAGAGAAAGTTTCAATGAAATCCATGCCCTCTTATTGAGTATACCCTTTAGCAACCAAGCGTGCTTTATGCCTTATAACCGAGCTATCAAGATTGTACTTGATTCGGAATATCCAACGACAACCTATAGAATGTTTACCTGGTGGCAAATGAACTATAGACTAGGTGTGGTTTAAATCCATGGCGTCAAGTTCGGCCTTCATAGCTTCACGCCATTGTGGGAATTTAACCGCTTGATGGAAGAACTGCGGCTCAGATTGAGATGAAACACTCAGCACGAAATGTTTGTAAGTATGAGACAACTGATCATACGCCAAATACTTGGATATAGGATATAAGACCGAATATGGGTAAATACTTTTTGTGGTATCCGTGTTATGAGCTGCCAAGTTACAGTGAAAGTCTTGCAAGTAGGATGGTGGCCTAGTCTGCCTGGTAGAGTGACGCAGAGGCACAACATCAAGATTAGTAGCTTGTGTATGAGGAACATCAGCTGGTGTCGTCATAGGCTATGACAAATCAAGAACTTCTAGAAAAGGAGTAGGCAAAACCAAATCCGAAAAAGGATATATCAATGCACCATGAGAATTCACCAGTGAAAGGGAAAAATATCCTCATAGAAAACTACATCTAGGAAATGAAAATCTGCTTATTGTGGATGTCATACAGCCTATAAGCTTTCATGCGAGGGGATAACCAAGAAACACACACATTCAAGCTCGAGGTTGAAACTTTGTTTGATGTGCGAAGAAGTTGATGTAAAAGCAAGGAGCGAAAGACCGTAGATAGAATAATCAACCTTCTTGTGAAAGAGCAGTTCATGAGGGGACTTACATCCAAGCACATGAGAAGGAGTTTTATTGATTAAAAACACCGCAGTAAGAACACAATCTATCCAGAATTGCAGGAGAACCCGTGATTGGAAATAAAGAGCACGAGCGACATTCAACAAATGTTGATGTTTTCTTTCAACCACTGAATTTTGTTATGGCCTATCTACACAAGAAAACTGGTGAAGAACTCCTTTATCATTGAAGAATTCAGTGAATGCTAGCTCTTTTGCATTGTCTGACCTAAATTCTTTAATTTTCTTGTTGAATTGAGTGAGCACAAGATTAAAGAACTTAGGAATGACCACAGCAACATCAGACTTGTGTTTAAGTAAAAAAACCCAAGTAAATCTGTACTATATCAACCAATGTGAGAAAATAATGATGACAGAGTAAGATGGCAGATTTAAGGTCCCATATGTCACAATGTATAAGATCAAATCGAAAAGGAGACATATTATTGTGAGAAACAAAGGATAATTTCCTCTTTTTGCCAATGGACAAATGTAACAAAGGGAATGAGGAGTAAAACTAGACTTATTACAATCCAATTGGTCTTTCAACAAATCTAAGCACTTAGGAGACAATGACCCAACCTATTATGCCAAGCTTGTATGGAAACTTTATTAGCATATGCCACATAATGAGATTTTAACAAATCAATTCAGTATTGCTTGAATCAAGAACATATAACCTTCAAGAGTTTTACCCCCTGCCAATCGTCCTCTTACTGGGTATTTCCTGAATAAGGAAGTGATCAGGAAAAAAATTAATTGCAATCTTAGAGGCATTAGTAAGAGCACTCACAGAAAGCAAATTAAAATCAAATTGTGGCACAAAAAGAACATCCCGAAGTAACAACTCTAAAGTGATCCTTATATCACCACCAAGACTCACTGGGATTGAAGTTCGATTAGGGACGGTCACTATAGACATGGGAATGGGTCTCAAAAATTCGAAGACATTAGCATTAGAGCATATATGTTTGGATGCTCCAGAGTCAACTATCCATATCTGTGAAGAGGACAAAAGCTTTGCCGCTGAAACAGATAAACTTGTACCTGTGACATATGAAGATGAGTGAATTTCTGTAGAATCATCCTGCTTAGTGAAATTGGATAAATGAGTTGATAGTAAATTCATCAATTGTTGATACTAACAGATTCAGATTCTGGAGAAATGTTCCCATAGTTCCACTATCACGATCAGCACTGTCCGTGGTGAAATTCTGAGTAGTGACTTGATTTGCTACAATATTTGAATTGTTAAAAGACTGGTTCTTGTTGTTCTGATGAAACCCCGGGGGGTAGCCATGACTTTTGTAACATTTTTCAATAGTGTGACCATGATAGTTGCAATGAGTACAAAATGGTTGCTTTTTCTTCTGATTTTTGTTTCCAGGATGAGTATTGGGACCAATACCGGATCGTGAGGCACCTCACGCTGGACAACGAAAGCCATGGTATTATTTGAATCATTAACTGAAGTAGCTTGAGAACTTATCTTCGTCTGACATTCCTCTGGGAAATTAATGAGAAAACCTTGTTGATTGGCAGTAGTGGACCATGAGAAGTAGCTGGCCATGAACTTGAGCAAACGAATCATTGAGTCCCATAAGGAATATTGAGAATTAAGGTCTTAACACCTCCACAAGTGCATTTGCCACACGTACATGCTGGCCTGAATTGCTTCGCTCGTCCATAAAGCTTTCAGTTTAGTAAAGTAAACACTAACTGAAAGTTGATCCTGAGACAGTTAATCAAATCACGTCACAATTGAAAGATGCAAGGACCATTGCTTGTTGAAAACGATCTTTAAGATCGAGCCAAATCTCAGCAGCAGATTCGGAGAAAATGATGCTAGCTGAGATTTCTTTGGAGACGGAGTTTAAAATCCAAGAGATCACAACATTATTGTTTCTAATCCATGAATTAAGTAGGGACAGGTCAGTACCATCAGGTTTCATAATGGACCCATCGATGAACCCTAATTTGTTCTTCACAAAAAGAGCAATCATCATCACCGACTCCAGGAAGCGTAGTTGTCACCAATCAGAGGTTGAGAACGAGAGACAAACCTGGACTACCAGTATGATAAAGATAATATGGACTGGAAGGATCATCAATGGCGGATTTGCCATTTGACGAAAGAACTGAACCAGAAGCTGGAGAATCCATGAAAACTGACCAGCGGATGGAGAAAAATCAAGAACAGAGACGATCGCGAAGGTGAAAGGCAGATCGGGATGAACCGAGGATGATCAGAGAACTCAACGAGAGATTACGTAAAACTTTTCCTTTGCTCTGATACCATTTTACGAAAGGAACTTGTTTTTGGGAATCAAGAAATCTTTTTTATTTCATTCTCTCTTGAAAACTTATATTACATCTCTCTGCTATATATAGAGGCAGAGTTAATGAAAAGAAAGTTTGTTACAAAACTTAACTTACAAAACCAACAAACTAACAGAAACCATATCTTGGACATATCAGTAAATAACTAACTAGGCTGATTGATCATAAAAACCTCTGATGGCATTGGAACTATTTTAAGAGCAGACTTTCAAAGAGTAGGAACAAGTATATGGACTGCTCAAGATCAGTTTGCACTAGGTACATTTTCACTTATGGAACCATAACACCCCTGCTATTTAAGTGGAAACCTGTATTTCATATGCAAAAGTGACAAGTCAAAAGGATTCACTGCTAAATATAGCCTTGACCAATCTGTTTTTCACATCGAACCAGTACCTGAATCTTGTTTGTTTCCCAGAGTTTGTATTTTGGAAAAACAAAATTTGCATATACTCTAACCTAAGTGATTTGGTCGAAGCCCCTAGGAGAATGGAGTGCTACCTATGTGATTGATTTCATATCCAGTGATAGAGCTGGTCTAAGGCCTCTGTTGCTCTTAAACAATAGTAGGCTTGTTGTACTTTACGATTCTACCAGTAGCCGCACATCTTTTATACACAACTTCTGGCATAACCTCATTTAAAAGGTTAATGATATCAAAAGGGAAGGCACTTTTTCAGGTTACTCCGTTTATAGGTAGCTACATTTCACTCAAACAATTGGTGGGTACTAGAATGTTAAGTACGTTAATCAGGGTATTTATCAACACTCTTGAGCCTTTGTTTGTTGTGCATTTATATGATAGTTTTGTAGCTTTTTGTTATTCATTATTGATATTATTTCAGGTGTTGTAAGCTGAAGCTACTACAAGATTTAAGCTACTACAAGATTTAAGGCGACTTTTCCTTGGAGATCCTGTGAGGCTTCCAATTACTAACCAGGGACATCTAGACAATGGACTCCGAAAGTAAATATTGCTGATGTTTGGCGATGTGCCAATTTGTAACGTTGGCTAACATTTGTCTTCAGCGGGCTCTTTTACTTTTTTTTTTTCTTTTTTTTCAGTTTACATGTTTCAGTCTTTCTTTTGTTGGATTTTGAATACCGAAACTTAGGCAACACCTTACTGTAAAAGCACATTTATATGGAATGATGAATGAGAAGCATATGCATTATATATATCCATGTATCATCTATTTTCCATGATTCCGGGCCACTGATGGTCAGTTTATTGATCTTGGTTGTGATAGGTATTTTTCGCAAGTGCACGAGCCGATTTAAGTGTTAAAGTGATAAAAAATATCGTTCCTAATGAGGACTATTTACTATTAAGTACCGAATTACTTTAATCTCAATTCTATTTAAACAATAAATTTATGATGTGCAGTAAAATAAAAGAAAATTAAAATAAACACAACACACGAATTTAGCAAGGAGAAATTCAATATATTAAGATATCTAGGGTTTCGGATTTGACCTGATTAATCCTGCTCAAAGCACTAAATTTAATCAACCACTGCTTATTCCTATGCTGATGACAAACTTTCTAATGTAATCACTAATCTTTCTTAAGTATTAGCAAACTATCACAACAAGCCAGTTTTCACCTCTCGGTCTCAAACTTCAAACCTATCATGATTCATTAAGAACAAGAAATTCATAGTATCACACAAGCTTCATAGATATCTCTATCCTACTACAATCTCATGGTATTTCAAATTCTAATCCAACTATTACTTTTCAGTCTGAAATTGGATAACAAATCAATGGAAAAGGGCACGCACATTTCACAAGCATTAAGTAGATTAAACACTCAACATAAATATGAATAAACATCAAAATTGAATTAAACCATGATGAATTTGAATATTCATAATCCGACTACATCATAGCCCTAGAAAAAGAAATTTAGTTCATAATGAAACTAAACAAAATCCTAAATAAAGTTCTAAACATATTAAGAAAAGGAAAAGAACTGATTTATGAATCAGAATTGCTGCGTTCCATCTCTGAAGTTGTTACTCTTCTTCTCCAATTCACCAATTACTCTCCTCTCCTTCACACCACCTTTTTTTTTTTTTTTTTTTGCCAAAAAACTCCTTTTGGAATCCTAAAAGGATTCTATTTATAACCATGGACCGAAAGATTCGAAAGATTTGATTTTTAAATTACAAATTCAGAGAATCAAAAAGAATACCGTGTAATCCCGTATCTGGTGCCTAGACCCTCTTTTTTTTGCGCCTAGGCATAAAACTGTTATACACGTTGCTTGAGGAACCACGATCTGCGCCTAGGCACACATTTATCAGCTCCTAGGCCCTAAGTTACGTAGACAGAAATCTCTTTTGGCACCTAGGCACTTTGAAACAGCGCCTAGGCCTAAGCTCTTGGATTTTTGTACTGAAAAACTTAATCCAAGTGCCCAGACGCCCATAAAATTGATGCATATGCGCCCATGCTCTTCAAAACACAAAACTTCACATCAAAGTATGTCAAATGCTCCATTTTGCTCCAATCGCACCAAAAATAAAACCGTTTATCTAAATCCTACAAAAGAGAATAAAATGAAGTGAAAGAACCTAGAATCAAATTGAAAACCAACAAAATAATAAGTCAAAAGTTCCCAATTAATTAGTCTAAAACTAACTTATCAGTTTGGTTGACCTCGTCGTGACTTTTGAGCTATTTCTTTTTTTTTTTCTTTCTAATTTCTTGAGAGAGAAGACTTATAAATGGGGGGGGAGAAGATCTTAAATAAGAATCAAGGGTCCTTAGCCAAAAATAATAAATAAGAGAGAGAGTTAGTTTCTCCCTTTATCTTGTCGGGTATGACCTCGGGCTTGTTTTAACACACCACACCCCTTTTTCTTTTTTAAGTATTCTAATTTATGAATAAGATGAAGATATAATACTCCAAATACTATCTAATAAAACATTAGAAAATTAACATTAGAATTTACATAGATAATATGATGAGATAATAATTTCCTAATTAATATTATGTTGAGTTTTTTTTTTCACAGGTGACGCGACAAGGCTCGATGTGCTAGAATAAATTCATACTAAATTGATGAATTTTTATGATGATTTGATAATTTTATGTAATAGTTTAATTAAAGAAATTTTTGAATATAATATATTACGTAATATATATGTATATGTGTGGTATGATGCGTATACATATATATCATATATATAGAGCAATCGGCAAAAGGAAGGGAAAAAAAATGGGAATGTTGAATTGAAAATGTGAAGAAGAGTGAAAAGGGGGAAAAAAGATATGAGAGAAAGTATGTTATCTGAAAAAGATCTAATTTACATGACGTTAATTTCTAACTCAATTATGAATATCTAAATGTCTGAAATTATTCCTATAATTTAGATAAACTTATAGATCTTTTCATAAGCTTTCCAACGCCAACTCATTTGTGCAAATCCGATATCGAAGTAAGAAGTTATTACTAGTATACTATTTGGATACCTGTTAATCACAACCAGTTTATTATGTGTGATTGTAGATATGAAAATTCTAGAAGTTGACTTAGCTTTTTCCTTTTCCTTTCTCATGTTTTCACACTCTAATGACAACCATTCCCCACCTATTACGGGACAATTATTTGAAATTAAAAGTATTCATCTCATGATCGTTCCTCCTGTTTTCCTATCACATATCGTTTCGCTTCCACTCCAAGCTCCTTCAATATAACATCTTACCATTTCCTTTATCTGCAACATGAATTAATTATATAAGTAAAAATTTAATAAGAACATTTTTCTTTTATCATCATAAACATGATCATAAATATAAATATCATTTAAAAACTTTTTAACTTTTAAAATTGTCATATATTGGACCTGACATTGTACCATCATAGCGCGCTAGTCACGGAATGAATGGGGTAGTAAATCTCAAACCAACGGTGACAAAAAGTCCTCTCACTAGACAATAACATCATCATCATCATCATCATCATCATCAAGAGTGTACAGTGCCATTTTAAAATATAAAAATACATTTACATCCTTATATATACTTTTTATCAAAACATCATCATAGGAGAAGTATTATTTAAGAATATCATGACATCATTATTAACATCAAAACATATGCTTCTCAATTATTTAATTCATGTTGCAGGCGAGAGTGTACTTACATAAAGGCCTTCCTTAACTTTTTCGAATTTTCCAATGGCGACATGCAATTTAGGTCTTGGATGCTCGCTTTTAGAACCATTCATGCCATGAATAATAAATATAATAAAATCAATAAAAGCTTATAATAATTCATCAAACACATTTATTATATCATAACAGCGCCTAATAGGCCTATTTCATCATTCAATAACATCAAAACACAAAAATCGAATAATTTCACATTATTACAAAAGTTTTCAAAAATGAGAATCAGACATCTGTCCTTTTAAAAATTCATAAAAATTCATGCTAGAATCTAAATAATCTTAAACCAATTGTGCACAAAAATATATATCTAGATCTTTCTAACGGTACTTAATTCATTAAAAACGGAGACTTTTGGACTCTCAAAAATAGTTTTGAATCTGATTACCAAAATTTACAGAAACTAG
Source organism: Ficus hispida (assembly GCA_025413025.1). NCBI lineage: Eukaryota > Viridiplantae > Streptophyta > Magnoliopsida > Rosales > Moraceae > Ficus > Ficus hispida. The sequence continues at coordinate 27,390,902 of CM046365.1, forward strand.
CAGCCAAACCTCTGTCTATTTAAAAAATCATAAAAATTAACATATGCCTCCAAATGATCTGAAACTGATTTCAAATGAAAGTAGACATCCATAATTTTCTAATAATATTAAATTCGTTAAAAACGGAGACTATTTACATTCTCAAAAACAGTTTTGAAAAATGATTGTTAAAATTTTATATAATCTGACTGCTGGGCCTCTGTCTGTTTGAAAAATCATAAAAATTCACATATATCTCGAAACGATATGACATTAATTTGAAATGAAAGTAGACATCAAGATTTTTAACAATGCTAAATTTGTTAAAAATGAAGTCCGTTTATATCCTAAAAAATAGTTTGGAATTCTTATAATAAAATATGAAAATTTTAATAACAGTGGTCAAATCTAAAATTCATTAAAAATATAAAAATTACCATCATAACATACATGATTCACACACACACACCAAAACAACCCTAAGATGTGTTTCTAAGATAAAAAGTTATTAAATTACCATACTAATAAAATCATGAATTAAGAAATCAAAAACTGTAAAATCATCTTGCTAACAAAATACAATCAATCATCATCAATCAATCATATAGCCTCCCCCAATCATCATTTAATAGATATTTCTCATCATTTCCTCAAACTTACATGAAGAAACTTATTAAGAAAATCATCTAACCCTTCCAAGGATCCCAAACTAAAACAAATAATAAAATCACCATTAATAAACAATAACAAAAACATATATTGAAATCCTTTTGATTTTGACTTGGATGAATTTGGAGGTTTGGAGGATTTTTTTTTTTTTTGGAGAGAGAGAGAGAGGGAGAGAGTGAGAGGAGAGAGCGGAGAGAGAGAGGGAGAGAGAAAGAGACTAGAATTTTATATTTGATAAAAATTGTAAGTGATTTAATCTTAAATCAATTTGGAATTAATTGGGATTCAATTTTTTGTTTAATTATCTCTTAATAGATGGGAAATGACTGTCATTAGAGTGTGAAAATGTGTGGGAGAAAAAGGAAAAAGTTAGGTTAACTTCTAGAATTTTCACACCTACAATCGCACATAATAAATTGGTTGGTGATTAACAGGTATCCGGATAGTATATTGGTATAACTTCTTACTCCGATATCAGATTTGTACAAATAAGTAGGTGTTATAAAGCTTATAAAAAGCTATATAAGTTTGTCTGAATTATAAAAGTAATTTCAGATATTTAAAGTAGGCATTGGAAAACTAATAAAAAGCTCTATAATTTTGTCTAAGTTATAGAAATAATTTCAACATTTAAAGGTTCATAATTGAGTTGGAAATTAATGTCATATAAAATAGGGTTTTTTCGATAACATACTCCAACCCCCCCCCCCCCCCCCTTTTTTTTCTCTCTTCTTCACATTTTCAATTCAATTTTTTTTTCCCTTTTGCCAATTTCTATTTATAGATGATAAATATATGTATATAACTATACACATCATAATATATATATATATATATTACATAATATACTTATATTCAAAATTTTTTTAATTAAACTTTCACACAAAATTATCAAATCATCATAAAAAATTCATCAATATAAATAAATTTTATTTTAACATATCGAGTTCTCGTCACGTAATTCTTCAAAAAAATAACGTAACATTAAAATTTCCCCCTAGTTTTTCATTATTGGTGCAAACCGCCATATCTTTTGATTTCTCAGTTTTATAATATAGTTCGTTGGAAGTGCAAATTCTAGTAGAGACTATACACAGATGAATAGTTGCAAAGTTTCACCTTTACACTAAAGAGACATACTTTTGAATCCAGTATAACAAGAACGCAAAATTAAACACAACAGAACAGGAGAAAAAAAAAAAAAAAAAAGCAGCATATATAAAAGAGTAATTACAGGAGAAGGAACTAGATAGCTGATGAAATAGAAAGTAGAATCCTGACCTGAAGTCCACGGAGGAATGTGATGAAGATTGTATTTATATATAGGTGACCGGAAACAACTGACATAAAATATTATTTGTTCGAAATTCAGCCTTTTATTTGTTTTTATTTTTCCTTTTATTTTCTCTAATATAACTTTTTTTTTTTTTTCCCCAACAACTCTCAAATACATTTATTTAAATCTTAAAAATTACGTTCTTTATCTTTTTATTATTATTTTTGTCTCGATACTCTATTTAAGGATAAATTATTCAATGAACGGGTATATTACGTTATCGTGTTTATGTGGTACATCGTCCAACAAAATTCTAAAATTTAAGTGCCTTTTCTTTCTATGTCATGGTTTTGTTTTATTTTTCTCTTTCATAATATGTAATATTTTAGTTATCAAATCAAAACTATCATAAATATCTCATATAATCTTTAATCATAATCAATTAAATTTAAATAAATATAATCTCATTTTTCATTAATAATATTTTATCTTCTTCTTATATACTTAATTTATTTAATTAATTTTTGCTTTTAGAAAAAAAAAAAAAGGAATTAAAGAACCATATGTCCGATTATTATTTTTTAGAACCATAAGACTAAAATGGGTTTGAAAAAGCAAACTAATCTATACAAACTAAAATGAGTTTTAAAATTAAGAACCAGTCATGTTTTTTTTGGTATTATACTGATGCTCACGAGGTTTGGAGGAGTAGTGCTTTATAGCCAATTTTGAAGTTCTCAGGAGGACCTTTTTACGTCCTTTGTCTCTTTGAGGCTGCTCATTGTGATGGCACTAAATGAGTTTGTTCTATACGGTCATTAGGTGCCTATGGCAGAGATGCAATAAATGGATTTTTGAGATCTAGATGCTTATTGCTACTGAGATCGTGACTTGGATGGAAGATTCTGAAGTGATTTTTTGATCTGCAACGAGTTGGACAAACCAACTGAAAAGAAGACTTTAGCTCTAAAGGTTCCAAGGCATGTCCCTGGTCATGATCAGATCAAAATTAATGTGGATGCAGTTATTATAATTCTCCGGAGTACATTGGCATTGGAGTGATTGTTAGAGAAAAAATGGTGTTGTCATGAGTTTTTTAGTTAGACAGATTTTGGTAATTTTCTCCCATATAGGAGAATGTTTGGCTATGAGAGAGGTTGTGTGCTTAGCCAAATTTTTTGGTTTGGATAACTAGGTGGCGGAGTCAGATGCTTTGAACGTTATTAGTGCTATTAAGAATCCGATAGCAGGAGCTCCAAAAGCAAACGTTGTTAAAAACATCAGAGATTCTCTCTTAATTGCTAGACGTGATACGGTTTGCTACATCTCCCGTAATGGAATAGAATAGCTCACTTATTGGCAAAATATGTTATTTCCAACTATGTTTACTGTTTTGGGATTGATTATGTTCCAAAATGGCTTGATCCTGTTGTTAAAGCCATCTTACTGTTTGATTTTTAATAAAGACAAACTCACTTTAAAAAAAAATATTAAATATATGAATGCACTCTTTTAAATTTCAAAGTATTATACACGAATTTTTTTTAAGGTCCAAACCATATTGAATTTGATAATAATAATAATAATAATAATAACAACAACTTTCTCTACGTTCTCTGCTTTCATCACGCCATAGAGTCGCTTCAATGCTCGGCTAAACCCCACACGAGACCAAATTATTCTCTTTTTTCATTAGTCTAGTTTTTTTTTTTTTTTTTTAAGGTAAAAACGAGAGTATTTCCGCAAGATCGAATTATGCTTTTTTTTAAGAGAATAATCGTGGGTATGGTTCTTTAATTTATTCTTTTTTGCCTCAAAGTAAAATTTAATTAAATATATTAAGTGATATCAAAGATTAAAATATTATTATAAAAAAAGATGATATTTTTTTAAAATTTAATTGATTAGGATTAGAAATTTAGATAAGATATTTATAATAATTTTGATTTAATAATTAATATATTGTATATTAAAAAAAAGAGAAAAATAAAATAAAAAATAATTTAAAAAATATTTAAATATTAAATTTTTAGTGGACGGATGTATAATATAAATATAATAATATGATATTTCTGGTTTGTTAAATAATTTCTCCTCCATTAATAGGCCGGGACTCTCACCATCTCCACCTGTCCCCCACAGAACGACGCCGTTTTCAGACTCACAAAAATTGTCAACTATAAAACAGACAGTCCCAGATTGCCGGATCATAACCACAAAACTTTGTCCCAAAAAAAAAAAAAAACCATCGGAATCAACCAACCATGCCGTACTACTCCCACAGCGACGAGGCCGCCGACGCCTTCGACGAGTACGACCCTACGCCGTACGACGGCGGCTTCGATCTCCACCTGACCTACGGCCGCCCCATCGCCCCCAGCGAGGAGACCTGCTACTCTCTCCGATCCGACGACTTCGACTACGATCGCCCTCGATTCTCCTCCTACGCCGAGCCCAACGCCTACGCCGATGAGGCTCTCGAGGCCGAGTACAGGAGCTATTGCCGCCCCAAACCCCGCCCTGGACCCGCCCATGACTTCCAGCCCCCCCCCCGACCCGCCCATGACTTCCAGCCCCCCGCCCTGGACCCGCCCATGACTTCCAGCCCCCTCGCCCTGAACCCGCCTATGGCTATGGTGGCTCCGAGTACGGATCCGAACGACCCGGATCGGAATACGGATCTGGGTACGGTCGAAGGCCGGAATCGGATGAATCTAGACCGGAATATGGGTCCGGGTACGGAAGAAAGAGCGAGCTTGAGAGTTCCGGCGGAGGATATGGATCTGGGTATGGAAGGGGGACTGAATATGAGAGCTCCCAGGGAGAGTATGGATCTGGATATGGTCGCAAGAATGAGTATGAGAGCTCCCAGGGAGAATATGGATCTGGGTATGGTCGCAAGAATGAGTATGAGAGCTCCCAGGGAGAATATGGATCTGGATATGGTCGAAAGAATGAGTACGAGAGTTCCCAGGGAGAACCTGGATCTGGGTATGGTCGGAAGTCCGAGTATGCAGCCCCTGAGTCCGAGTACGGATCTGGGTATGGTCGGAAGTCCGAGTATGAGGCACCTGAGTCTGAGTACGGATCTGGATATGGTCGGAAGCCGAGTTATGGAGAAGAAGGTGGTGGATATGGAGGGAGGAGTGAGCATGAGAGCTCGGGCTATGGAAGGTCTGAGTTTGAGAGGCCAAGCTATGGCGATGAGCCGCCGAGGAGGCCGGCTTATGGGCGGCACGAAAGTGAGGAGTACGAGAGGCCGGCCCATGAGAGGCCGAGTTATGGAAGGTCTGAGGAGGAGGATTACAGGAAGCCTAGCTATGGGAGGCGTGATGATGAGGATGAGGATCGTCCCAAGTATGGCTATGGCGAGGAGGAGGGATATGGTCGCAAGAAATATGTTAGTTATTTATTTATTTATTTACAATTATATTCCGATCTATATATGTGTATGTATACGTTCATAAATTGCTATGCTTTTATACCTCTTTTTTATTCGTGTTCGTTATTTGATGGCTTGAAATTTGATTTTTTTCTCAAGGACAACTAAAAGGTTTGAATTTTGAGTTTGATTTTTTTTCTCAAGGACAACTAAAAGTTTTGAATTTTGAGGGTATATTTTCATGCTCGGATTTAACAGATATCATTATTTTCTCTGGATTTTCATATAGCATTTTGTGCATCTCTTCTGATCACGCATGTTCACTATATATATTCTTATGCATTGCATTTTTAAAAAGCTGTTGATATCGTTTTTGGTCTGGTGATCATTGTTGTGGATGTCGAAATTATGAAGAACGTAGTCTGAGATATTTCTGCAGATGAGCATTTTAAAGTCGAAATGCAACTATGACTTTACACTTTTTTTCCACCTACGTTCTTATTTACACAACTAAACATCAATGATCAAACAACTAAAATATAATTTAGTTTACACTTTTCCAACTGAAAGTGGCAGAGGTCTTCGATACGATAGTGCCAACATCGATCAAAGTGCCAAAATGAAAGGAGCTACCACTGAAAAATCTTCTCTCTTTACACTGTCAGTCTCATTTTATTTATTTTTTCATAATACTGAATAACGACTATATTTGTATATAATTGTATTTGATGGTTAAAACCTTTTCGTTTGTAGCTGTATAGATAAGGTAATTACTGTAGCTTATCTTGTTAGTCAGCTGTTTTCTACCTTTGACTGATCACCTAAGAACTTTGCAGGGGGATGATGGCTCTGGTGATGAGGATGAAGAGAAAAAGCACCATCACTACAAGCACCACCACCACCACCGCCAGAGCTATGACGACGAGTGATCTGCAAGCCTATCATCCTCTTGTGAAATGGAGTCATGCCATATTTAGCTACTAAATAAAGGGTTGGGGCATGTATTCCTTTTGAGTGCTGTTTGTTGTGTTGTGTCCTGTTTTGAGTATCCTATAATTCCACAAAACTAGCCTGTCTAAAAGTTAAACGAAGTGTTTGTGTGTTCTTGCTCTAAATAAAATCCCAGACTTTGGTTTGGCGTGTCTTATTTACTACATGCACTTCTGTTAGCTAACTAATATCGTATCCACCAACTCGACTTAAGCGTTCACCTATTTTATTGTAGGACAAAAACGAGAAACTTTTCATCACATATACTCTCTCATCTTCTATTTTTTCAAGCCTTCTTGCTGCCAAAGCTAGCTTTTTGAACGAGGTTTTAACAGGGAGGACAAAAAAAATTCATTGTTGTCTGAAGATTGTAATGATTTTTTTTTTTTTTTTTTTTTTTAAAGTGAAAAGCGACTTACTTGCAACTTGGCAAATTGAGAGGAATGAAAGGAGGGTGACATTAAGTGAGAGAGTGAGAAAAATGTGAGTGAGCTAAAGTTTATTAGCAAATTTTCTCTTCATATTTGATCTCCTTGTTTTTCTTTTCACTTTCTTTGACCCTGCATTAGTTTTCAATTTACCTTCTAAATCAGGGGGGAAAAAATTACACTTTCTATTGTACCCTGCCGTGTAAAGCGATGGTCTTTTATTTACAGTTCCATAGCTTTAAAAAAAAAAAAACAAACAAACAAACAAAACACAAAAAAAAAAAGTTGTGTATGTGATTAGTAATCAGAAAATTAATTGGATTAGTTTATTTTTTTGGGTTTACAATGAAATTGGATTGTTTTCTCCAAGTTATCATGTTAAAGATACTGAGAAATTGGAGTACCAAACTGGCACCCGTCCATAAACTTGTTCCCGGTACTAAAGACGAGTATTTTAAGCAATCTTATATATGGTCCATTTAGCTGAAGTCAGGAGTTTACACTGTTAAACATCGTTGTTTGTCTAATCTCTTTTGCATCCTCTGTCCATCCAGCAGCAGCATAAATATCTTGAAGAATTGCATGACAATTTACTTCTGGTTTCAACTCTAGAAGTCTCTTCACTACTCTTTCTCCCATATCCACATTACCATAACCTCTGCAGGCAGCGAGCAGCGCTTCCCAGATATTATGATTGCTTGGTATTGGCATGCTAGTAATTAGTCTATACGCTTCCTCTAGTCGGCCTGCCCTGCCTAACATGTCTGCCACGTATCCATAATGCTCAAGCCTTGGCTCAATTCCATAGTCCCTTTGCATGCTCTCAAATACTCTATACCCTTCATCCACCAATCCCTTTTGTGTATAAGCAACTAAAAGGGCTAAAAACGTGAACCCGTCAGGAGAGAAACCTGAATTAGTCATGCATTGATACAAATGAATTGCATCATCTGCATAGCCATGATTTGCACAGGTTGAGATCATAGTGTTCCATGTGACCAAGCTCTTTCGGTTCATTTTGTTGAAGACTTGCCATGCTCGAATCAAGCATCCACACTTGGAATACATATCAATCAAGGCATTGCAAAGAGAAATCATCCATCCAAACCTGGTATCATCTATATATTGGTGGGTCGCTATCCCCGTTTCCAAATCTCCCAAATTTGCACATGTCGAAACAACACTTAGCATCGTGACTTCATCCGGTACCACTCTTGCATCTATCATCTCCCAGAACAAATCAAGCGCCTCCCTCGAACACTTAGCTTGGGAATACCCCGAAATCATAGCAGTCCAAGTAACCACATCTCTTTCAGGCATATCATCAAACACACATCGTGCATTTTCCAACTCTCCAGCTCTCACATGCGCAACAACCAAACCTGACCAGGAAATGACATCAACAACAACCATCTCTGCGAATACTCGCCTGGCTTCACCCGATATCCCTCTAGCAGCATATAAATGAATCAAAGCATTACACACAAACAAATGCGAACAAAACCCAAACTTCAACACAGTTCCATGAATCTCATCCAACGGAATGTTTATTTTCATCCTCGACCGCGCTTTCAGCAGGAAATTAAGAGTAAACTCATCGGGGCTGACACAATTCATCCTCATCTGATTGAACAAGTGAACCGAGCGGAAAGGCCACGAGCTCTTGGAGTAACCCCGAATGAGGGTGTTGTAGAAGAAAGTGTTTGGTTGGGGCATTTGGCAGAACAGCTGGTGAGCGTAACGCAAGTCGCCGGAGGGTGACACTGCCACGAAGCGGAAGATCTTGCCGAGGACGACGGCGTCGTGGTGGAGGTTTCTGACGATTGAGTGAGCGTGGATTTGCTTGAGGTCTCTCATGGAGAGGCAGGACTCGGCCATGGAGGCCAAGGCTCCTACAAGGCTGTGCTGTTGTTTCGGCGGGAGAGCCATGTCCATAGGCAGCTGCGCTCAGAGTTTCGTTTTTCAACGGTTTTTCAAACTTTGCTTTCGGGCCTGATATTCTAGAGGCCCATTTAACAGGCCCATTAATTGAGAAACCAAAGCTGGCATTAAAATTTCACTAAAGGTGGAGAAATTCACTACATAGTTCAACAACCTGTGTTTCCCTAGCATTAAAACGTTGAACCAAGTATAAATTGGCTTCACTTATTTAAAAAAACAAATTATAAATCGGCTTGAGAAAAAAAAAAAAAAAAAAAGAAAGGTAAATAAGTTGACCATTTGGACTGTAGGGAAAATATTGCCATTATGAGACTACAGTTGTAGAAATGGTTACTTTCTGTTATTATTATTATTTTATTTTTTTAACTTGGGATAGGAGAATTCGAGCTCTGCTCTTTAGGATGAAGTGATGTATGGTATTATTACTGGTTTACATATGTCATCACTACTTTCTCTTACTTTTGAGCCTTACTTTATGATCTTCAATACATTTTTTGGATATTAATTTTACATGATTTTTTTTCGTGCAAATGACATAATTAGTAGAAAAACGAGCTCAGATAATGAATTAAAATGTGTACTAACACTAGCAAATTTGATTCAAGATTATACTTTGTTGGAATGCGGTCATTGTAATGTACAGTGCCAAAAAATGAGATAAAAAGGGGAAGGAAAAAAAAATCTTCTCTAGCTGTAGTCCTCAACAGTTTTAAGTGGCAAATTCGATACAAAACAATTTGAAAAATTAGAAAATTAAAAAAACAAAAAACAAATTGTGTAAAGCTAGCTAGTAGCATCAATGGAACCCAAAAAAAAAAAAAAAAAAAAAAAGAAAGAAAGGGAAAGTTGAAGGTTAGGAAATGGTGGAAGAGAAACTAGAGAAGCTTCTTTCTCTCAAAGAATGTCTTGAGATGCCACATCTGCAAACCGGCAACCGATAGGCAAACCAAGAGGGAAAGGCAGCTAAAAGTGGCCATCTTGGAATTTGTTGTTCTGTTCAGATGTTGCAATTCTTCCTCCCTATAATAATTCCACCATGAAAAAAAAAAAAAAAGCGTTAATTAAAGAATAATCAGATGCTGAATAAAGGGATAAGGTCACATCTCTTAATTATATACAGGTGAAAACTATATGAAGCTGAAAATATAAGGACAATATTTCCATGGTAAGACTTACAAAAAAAAAATGCCCTAATAGTAGGATTATGTTTTTCAGTTGTAAGATATACACTGAAAATTATTTATTATGCACATTTATTTTCATTTTGATGAAATCTTGATCAGGTCTAACTAAAATATATATATATATATATACACACACACTATCTATATATATAAGGTCCTACTGCAAAAATATCGTTATTGTAAAATGTAAATGATTTTAAGCAGAAGTATTAGGGTGGAATACTCCATACCTTTCACGGAGATGAAACATCTCTTCATGGATGGATGTCACAAAGCCGTACAATTTCTTTAACTCAAGCTCCATTATCTAGCATAAATTAAAGAACGTTATTCAACAGAAAATACTAAATGAAAAATTTATAAGCACGTATGAAAGGACTGTAAAAACCTCAATTTGTCATTGCAAATAAAGGGAAAAAGAAAGGATAGTAATATGTTAAGCAAAATTAGCAAGTGTTAATCATTTGGCCCTCAAAAAAACAAATTGTGAAATTCTTATTCCATTTAGTCATTGCAAAATCACATCTCTAACACACCTTGCATAGCAAATAATATGTTACTTACTTCGACCTGCCCTTTCTTGGCAACATTGGACCAATCCGTAGCGGCCACACCAGTCCTCCAATCGAATTCAATCGTCACCGTCGTCAGAGGCTTATGCTCCGGCACTGAAAAGCACGCCGTATAGTCACCGGCCACCCCTGCAGTGAACGCAAAATTACCCGAATCCACCAGATCCCCATGGTGATAATCGTTCCCTTGCGGAGAATTCACCTACAACATTATACCACACATTATTATAACACATTTATTACCAACAAACAAAACTTAAAAACACATCCACAACACAATAAATAACCCAAATTCATTAATCAGCCTCCACTTCCGTTGATAATCCACATCTGACTTCATCATAATGTGTAAAATTTGAATCCTCAATCTCAAATTAAAAAAAAATTAATTAAAAAAAACCACACACACACAAGGGCACGTTTTGCTGTGACGTTTTTAACATGACAAAGCAAGTACATTTATACAATACATATACATATACATATATGTGTGTGTGTGTGTACCCGAACGGTAAGCTTGTGGGAAGTGGGGATAGGAGAAACGTTGTTGGGAAAAACGACAGCGTATTTGCCGACAGTCATGGCGTTGCTCTTGATGTCCTCGGATATGCACTTGGTGCTTCCCGATCTGAGGTCGAATCGCATCGACTTGGCAGATTTCGCCATTAGCCCAAACAACAAGACCACCGCTAGATCTGGAATATTAATGTACATTGTTTTTTCTTCGGATTTTCCGAGCGATTTCGATCGAGATTAAGTGTGTGAAAAAAAAAAAAAAAAGAAAAGAAGAAGAAGCTAGAAGCTGATGTGGTCGGACAACGCCAGAGATCTGTTTTGTTTGATCTTCTTCTTTGATTTTGTAAACGTAACGACCGGGTTCTTTGCATGTCATGTAACGCTTTCCCGCCATTCAATTGCTTTTTCACATGTCAGCAAATCCAAAGGTTATTCTCTCTCTCTCTTTTTCTTAAATAATATTCTAAGCTCATTTTTCTTTATATATTACTATTTATAAGTTAAATTGGGATATAAAGGTAAATATCTTTTTTTTAAATAATTTTTTAATAAATAATCTAATTTTTTAAAAATTAGTTAAATGATTCTTTTTTTTTAAATGGTCAATCGATTTTTTTAAAATAGTGAATCAATGATTGACCACAAAATAATATTAATTAGATAAATCAGTGATTAATTAAAATCAATCATGAATTAATTATATCGTAAATAACCAATTTTTAAGTCAATTAATAATTGACCAAATAAAAAATAAAAAATAAAAAATAGTCAATTTACTAATAAATAAAAGTTTGACCATCTATTAGATTGAGTTATCAAAATAGACTCCACAACCTAATTAATTACAAATTTATCACTATTGTGTAGAGTATTACTATTTGTTGATAGAGTCCGAAATTTTGTTTAGGGAGAGCTTGGGTTAGATTAAATTTTTATATTAAATATAAACACTACATTAAATATTAAAACTATCATAATCTATTTTCTTTCACTCTTTATCTTTTTATTATTTTTTTCTATTAGTCTATCTTTATCTCTCTCTCTCTCTTTTCCCCTCTAAATACACGAACTTAAGGTACTATTGTGTCTCAACGTTAGTTGATTTGGAATTTTAAATTTGAGACAGATACAAGGAAAAAAATTATAATAATAACTTCCAATGCAATCAGATTTAAAACATCATGCACAAAATTTGAAATTAGATAATTTGAGAGCTAAAAATAAAAAATAAAAAGGGGCAAATTTAGACATTAAAAAATATATAAATGACCACTAGGTGTAACAACCCGTCTATGTAAGCCGTTACATTACTGCTTGAACTAATTTTTTACTTACAATTATTAAAAATACTTAGATTTGAGTAATGAAAATCTCAGAATATATGTATATATATTTTTTGTAACTTATGAATGAAAACTTTTGTCATATACCTGTCACATCTTAAAGAAAATAATTTTTTTTGTCATATGAACTTCATTCCTTAAAATATATATATATAATTATAAAATCTTTAAACTGATAATAATTTTCAAAACAAATATTTTTTAAACCTCCCCCCCCCCCCCCTTTTTTTCCGGCCGAGCACCGCAGCCCTGACAACTAGCGTTGCAGTGCCAGTGGCTCTGGCCTGGCAGCGCTGCGGCACTGCTGCTGCAGCGCCCAGGAGCATCCCCTGGGCTGCAGTGGCTGGTAGAGGCCCCCACCAAAAATCCCCTGTTTTGACTAATCTTTGAATAATTATATCTTTCAAACCGTCAAGAATTTGAGAAAACTTTCTATGGAAAATGATCATCAACATGTCATCTAAATAGTTTATATTTATGACCAGGTCTAATTTTGACCATAAATACTTCGTTTTGTCAAAAATCCGAAACTCAATAGTTTTTAACAATTTTCATCGAAAAATCAAATTTTCATTTTCAGAAAATTTTGAAATTCATACATAAACACCATAGTTCAATATTCCATAGTTTTTTTTTTTAATTTACCTTAATAATTTCCATCTAATAAAAACACATTTGAATTTTTAAAACTCTTAACGAACAGCTCGAAGTTCAACATCTTAAATTTAAGTTCAATTTCTAAAAATTCAATACTACCCATAACATAAATATAAATATAGTTATATGAATATAACATAAATATAAACATATTCATATGAATAATCAAAAACTCTCTTTTTCAAACTACCAATTCTAAAAACTTTAACAACGTTTTTACTTAAATATTAACCCATAAAAATTTTAATCTAAAAGAAAAATTATTAGAGTTTTGGTCAGAAAACTACCTTGACGATTTGATTTTCTGCCGGAGCTAGGATGATGTTTGGGAGGTGTGAAAACGGGAAAGAAAATTTTCTTAAAAAAACTTAAGACTATCTAATAAAATTTGTAGAGAGAGAGAGCGTTTCTAGAGAGAGAAACTCTCGAGAACAGAGGATGTATTTTTGAGATGTGAGTAAAATGGGTGGGGGTGATGCCTATTTATAGGCAAAGCTTAATGACACTTAGTGTAATTAAGCAAGTTTAATCCTGATTAAACAAGATTAACATTAGCTCTAGATTTTTCTAATTACATCATAGACTATTAGGTATGTGGAAGAAAATATAAGATGAGAAGATTGAGATAAATCTCATCCATTGATCAAAATACTAATTAATCCCTAGTCTTTAGATCCAAAATTCCTTTTTTCCGAATTTAAAATAATAGGAGATAATTTATTTATATTATCTTCAAGAGATAATTTCTTAGACCGTTGCCTTGGAATAATAGTATTTTTTCCATAATCTTCCACTAACACAATTCTCAAAATCCCATACTGTTAAAAAGTTAAGTGGTGTTAATTTTTACTATATAGAAAGTTTATCCTCGAAGGCTTTTTACTGAAAAAGTAACTCAATAAAAATTTCATTTGATATCAAGATGATGGAAAAAATATTTACTAAAAAAGTAACTCAGTAAATCGTCATACCGAATCCGCATACTGAAAAAATAACTCAGTAGAAATCTTATATGATGTTATGACTTATCTATTAAGTTCTCATGCTGAAAAAAGTGATCTATCTAAATTTTATCTGTAAAAAGGTATACAATCTGATTTTTATCTGACTAAAAAATTGATGTCAAATCCTTGATGCTACATTTCTATATGCAGAAGAATCCTAACTAGAGCACTCCAAGATTGCTAATTCTCATAATGCTAAAATGTTGAAATACTGTATTTGGTGATTTGATAACTTTTTTTTATACATATATCAATTGATCACTTTTTTTTTACTATTCAAGCCTTTTTGAATAATAATTGTGTGACAAAATTAATAATTGTCATATCATAAAAATTCATTTCATAACTTTAGGTTAAAATTATAACCTAAACTTTAATTTACTTATGAAATTTTTATTAATTAACTTATTAATTTATTATTATAAAAAAAACTCGGGTATTATACTAGGGATAGGCCTTCATTCCGGCTATAAATTTTTTTTTTAGAGAAAGAAATAAATAATATTTGTATAATAAATAATTAAAGTAAAAACTATGTTTTGAAAAATATTCGATGTAAATAATAAAGCTGAACAATTTATTTACTAAATATAAACCATTTAGTTATTACGAGTACCAATTAGTTAGATAATGATAACTTCACTCATTAAATTCGTATTAGTCACCTATTCTGACATAAAATGGGATGAAATTGAAAGAACACGAAGCTCTAATACTATTAGGATCGGCTTATGCCTGCAAAGCAAACACCTACTTAATTTCTTTAAAGGTGCATTTGGTATTCGGGTTGAGTTTGAAGTGAAATGAAATTTTTAGGTTGAAATTTGTTGGCTTTTCAAAAATTAATTATAATTTTTATTGACTTTTTCATAAAAAGATAAAAACCAGCCATAAAGTAGAGTTGCGTTCAAACTCAACCTATATTTTAAACGTAGGCTAAAATGTCTTAAGTTAAACTTAAAAATGAAAGTCCAAAATAAGATTAAGATCAAGAGCTTAATATTATAAGTTATAATTAATATAAATATGCTATTTACTTTAAATACGTTAATACCTTAACATTTTATTATTATTTTATTTTTTTTGTAAACATGATATTTTCTATAATTTCTGAAGCTTTGTTTTTAATATAGAACTCATATATGTGAGGTTTTGTCTCTCCTTTCATGTGAAGAAATATATTCTACGCAATAGTCTGATGGAAGAAGTCCGTTACTAAATTTAACGGCCTTGACATTTTCAATCAAGCCGCCAAAAAAGAGAAGAACATAAAGACCATTCATCTTTTTTTCCCAGTAAAAAATAACCAGAATATGAGCCCACTATATTAAATTGAAGAGTCAAACGACATGCTAGTTCAACGGACCATAATCTTGTAATGCATCCCAAAACTATTAGTTAAAAAAAAAAAAAAAAAAAAGAAGGTACTGTTGAGCTCATGTCAACCAAGGCCCTTTTGACCTTCTGCATAATGTTTCGTCGATTAGGTAGGTGGATTATACTATTTGTCCATGGGGCAGCATAGAAGAAAAATATTTATAGCGAACCTGTCTAACATTACAACTCATACTCGTCTATGATTCTCTTTCAGTCAGTAATTATTTAGAATATATAACTTAATAGATCGACTTAATTCCTCCTTATAAAAACCCTTACTATCAATCTTTTTGTGAAAAATATATATGTGCTTGCTTCAGTGAAACTCATACTCGTCTAATGTTGTAAGAAAAATTCAGAATTCACCTCAACTATATCAAATATGTTCTAATGATTATGATACATAAGAACATAATTATAGATACATTATTTTTAATATTAAGCACATATTTGGTATAACCATTCAAATCAATTTGAATGGCATTGAATTTGAATGGTTTTTTTTTAAATCTTTTTCTGAAAAATCAATTTGAATTTTACTATTTATGGTTATTATTACAATTTTATAACTCAAACTTTAAATGTCGAACTTTGCATATACAAGTCCACGTAACATGATTTTTTTTTTAATTATATATAATTTCAATACGAGTAAAATAAATTTCATATTTATTTTTTTAACATATTTCAAATTTTTATATTTTTTAATTCTATTAATTCAAATATTTACCAAATACATGACTTAATTCAACTCAAATCTAACTTGAAAAATGGAATTCTAACCCATGCATCAAGTGCATGCTAAGTTATCAAAACGAAGCCTTCATAGTTAAAATTCTCGCGAAAAGTGTCTATTGTTCAAATTGTCAACAATGTATATAAATGTATGTGTCTGTTCTTGAGAATCTTTTATCGTTCAAATTGTCAACCATGCATATATGCATGTGCATCATGTCATTAATGTTGTCAGCTTGTGGGCTCCAGCTTGACACAAGTGGGAAGGACTGTCGTGTCCCCAGGCTTGGTCTGTGGCAACTAGACAGCTGTGTCCAACCTTTGAGGACCACCACAAATATCCCATTTTTTGCTACAAAACGAGTCTGCTAATAATGTCACCCAACTTGTTTGGGTTGTGGGTCGAAAACCTGAGCGACTGACTTGACAGAAGGAAAAAAAAAAAAAAGTGTAAATATATAATCCAAGCGCGTAGTACTTCTACATTTGTTTATAGACTTTTTCTTGCGGTTTAGATTATAATTATTGTCATTAGATCATTTTGGCCATAACTAGCAACAGGTTTGGCCAACGAACCGTCGGACAACCAATGCTTACACCTAATCCAAATAATAGTGTTATTTTGGATCTTAATCTTTGCCAAAAAGCTGATTTAAGAGTTGTTGCTTGATTTGAGTAATGCTAGGGATGTGAAACTGAGTCGTTATATTTTTACTAATAATAATAAATACATGATTCGTTTCTTTGATAGAATTTTTATTTTTATTTTTAGTCATTAGAAGAAGAGAAATAAAACATAACTTTTTATAAGTGTTTTGGGATTCATATTTTTAGAAGAGTTTTTGAGGTCAAAACGATTTTAATATCAAATAAATATTAAAAGTGTTAAAATAAAGTTATAATTATCTAATTTAAATTCTCATACAAATTTAAAGTCTAGTTGAAAAAACTTTTTACCGAAGTCATATTTTCTAATTTTGAAAGCAAGTTCTTCCATAGCATTAAGTACTTACTGAAATTGCTTTTAGACTTACAATCTTTTATTATTTTAAATACTTATTAATAAATATTTGATAACTTACACATCGTGTACGAGAGAAGTTGGTACGTATTTCCGTGTCGACTTATTCATATGGGTATTTGCTGTTACTTTCAGCTAATTTATATATACAACTATACAGCAGTCATCTTTGAGGACGGAAACCGACATTTTATGTGAAATCGCTTTCATCCTAAATACTACAGCACAAAATGATTACCAAAATTAAACCGTGATTTGTGGCAACAAGTTCCATATCTTTAGATGTGATACTGACAAACACACCGCTTAATTTCAAAGAAAATAAATAAATAATTACTTTAAAAAATAGTGTCTATCTGCCTACAAATCAGAGATACTTGGACCTTTTTTGCTGTTAATTTCAACTGCATATTTAATTGCATACATTATTATTTTTTATCATTGGACCTTTTGAAAAATGACTATGGCCATGGTTATTTATTTATTTGTTTTTTAAGCGACGTGAAACATGAGCTTAACAAGGTGATTACAAGCTTTTAAATCACATATTTAGAACTCTCTTTCTCTCTCTCTATATATATATATACACACATACACACATAGAGAAACGCATGGTCTTAATTTTGTGCCGGTACAGAAGCAACTCGTTCAACTTTCTGTAGAAAAAGCTATATGTACATTCCATTTAGAACACAATCCTTATCTTTGAAAGATCTACATTCTGAAACTCTTTTTTTTTTTTTTTTTTTTGGAGTTTTCTTTATTTTTTATGTTTATGCAAAGTCACTTGACAATTGACAAAGAAGATGAAGTTTGGGAAAGAATTTGCTTCCCAGATGGTACCGGAATGGCAAGAGGCATACATGGACTACAACTATCTCAAGACGGTCTTGAAAGACATCTTGAGGGTCAGACAAAAGAACTCAGCCACAGCTTCTGCTTCCTCAACTCCTAGATCAGGAGGGTCTTTGAGGAGGAAGGTTTCTCTGTATAGAGCCTTCAGTGGCCTAACGACCCGGCAGAGGAACTCTCCGAGGAAGAAAGACGACGAGGCGATCCTCATCAGCGCGGTGCGGCGGGAAGGGTCGGAAGAGCATTACCAGACCATGTTCTTGATGCCGTCGGATGAAGGAGGAGAGCTTGAGCTTGTGTTCTTCAGGAAGCTGGATGATGAGTTCAACAAGGTTGTCAAATTCTATAGGAAAATTGTTGAGGAAGTTAAAGAGGAGGCTGATGAGTTGACAAAACAGATGAATGTTCTTGTTGCTCTTCGGATCAAGGTTGAGAAGCCCGCGATGAAAACACTAGAACCCGAGGTAGTAAGACCGAGTACAAGACCAGGTAAGAATCTAGTTTCCTCAAAATTTTTTTTTTTCCTTCGTTTTGTAAGTTAATGAAATTCTACTTCAAGTTAATTGGTAGATGTTTGTGTTTAGAACGGCGATTTATGGATACGATTCAAGAAGTTGAGATAAGCAGGGAAGGAGAAATACAGAAAGAGGGGAGAGGCAATGAGGCAAGAGAAAATAGCCACAAAAACGACAATAAGGTTGTAGAAGGGTCTAGACCTGCTTCATTGGAAATCTTGGATCATGTAAAAATAAATATCAACCCTGAATCTCCGATATCAACACTGAGAGGCATCCTGATGAGCTCGACCGCCGACTTGTCGTTCAGCAAGGAAGAGCTGAGTAAATCACAAGAGTTAATGACACAGGCTTTTGTTGAGTTCTATCATAGGCTGGGACTGTTAAAAAGCTACTGGTATGATATGACTTTAAATCCTAGCTATGACAACAGAAAATGGTGGTAAAAAAGTTTGGGTTTTTTTTTTTGAGAATTATGATTAACTTGTATTGTTTATGATGAATGTTACAGTTACATGAACCAGTTGGCTTTCTCAAAGATCATGAAGAAATATGATAAGGTCAGATCAAAATCTCTATCAAATCTGAATTCTGAACTGCAATTTTGGTGCTTTAGTTTGTATAAAAGTTCAAAAATTTGGTTGGTGCAGATCACTTTAAGGTATGCGTCGAAGGCGTATTTGGAGATGGTGGATAAGTCATATCTGGGAAGCAGTGATGAAGTTAGTAAAGAGTATTTAGTTTTATTGACTTATGTTGGAAATTCCCTTTTAAAAGTTTGCCTTATAATCCATCTTATGCTCCTCCTTAGGTTGCTAGGCTGATGATGAGAGTGGAGGCTTGCTTCACAAAGCACTTCATGAACGGAAACCGCAGAAAAGGAATGAACACTTTAAGGCCGAAAACTAAAAGAGAAAGACATAGGATCACCTTTTTCTTGGGTAAGTAGCATAAGGAGCATAAAGAAACTACCTTCCTTTAGTTGTTTAACGTGTGTTCAAACTCAAATGTCACTAATCTAATTGGAAACAAATCTTTTTTTTTTTTTTTTGAAATGTCGTATAATTGCAGGCTTTTTGTCCGGGTGTTCACTTGCTCTTATAGTGACCATCATTGTGCTCATACAAACAAGAAACATCATTAAGAGCGAGGGCCGTCTTCGGTATATGGATAACATATTTCCTCTCTATAGGTGAGTTCGTTTTGAGCAGGTTATTCTTTTGGTTCAAGTGAACTTCCCTTATCAAATTGGCAATGAATATTGAACCATATTCTCATTTTGCAGCTTGTTCGGATTCATTATCCTACACATGCTCATGTTCTCTGGAAACATATACTATTGGAGGCGATACCGAGTAAATTATCCGTTTATATTTGGTCTCAAGGAAGGCACACATCTGGGATACAGAGAAGTGTTTCTCCTCAGTGCAGCCCTTTCTGTGCTCTCTTTGGGTGCTGTCATCTCGAATTTGGAGATGGACATGGAACGAAACGCAAACAACTTCAAGACAATACCAGAGCTATTCCCTTTGGGCTTAGTCATTGTGAGCTTTTGCACACATTCAATTTAACACAACTCATGAACTAGTCCCAAATCTTTGTTTTGTAAAGCTTTTTCTTTTTTGCAGCTTCTACTCCTCATACTCTTCTGTCCTCTCAACATAATATACCGTTCTACTCGGTATTTCCTCGTTCGAATCTCATTTCGTTGTCTTTTCGCTCCACTCTACAAGGTAACTAGACTCGAATTTTTCCCATTATTCTGATCGTTTAGTTTCATGAAAAATGTTTTTAAAAAAATGCCAATGTTTCTTATATAGGTTACCCTCCCAGATTTTTTCTTGGGAGATCAGCTTACAAGCCAGGTTTGAACTCATGCTTATTTAATCTATGTCACCATATGCATTATGGATGCTTGTTTAGTGCTTTCTTTTTTTTTTTTTTTAAAGGTGAAACTTTATGTTAATATCTTACCCTTCATTAAATTGAAAAATCAGGTTCAGGCCTTCAGAAGTTTGGAATTCTACGTCTGTTATTATGGTTGGGGAGACTTCAGAAAACGGGAAAACAAGTGCCTAGATAGCCCTGTGTATCAAGCTTTCTATATAGTTGTTGCCGTTATTCCATACTGGCTACGTTTCCTTCAGGTACTTCCTTCAACTTCTCAACTTGTTATCCTGAAGAGATGAGCATTTCTGATAATATTTCTACCATGTTGCAGTGCCTACGGCGCTTGCTCGAGGAGAAAGACAGTATGCACGCGTTCAACGGCCTAAAGTACTTCTCAATCATAGTAGCAGTGGCAATGAGAACATTATATGAACAGAAGAGAGGGACGACCCTTCTGATACTTGCTGCAGTTTGCTCTGGGGTTGCCACAATTATTGCTACTTTTTGGGATCTCTTCGTCGATTGGGGTCTTCTGCGGAAGAATTCGAAGAACCCCTGGTTGAGAGACAAACTTCTTATATCAAACAGGAGTGTGTACTTTGTAGCCATAGTAAGAGAGTGGAACAAATCTTTTACTTCTATGAATTATTGCCTTCTTTTTTTTTTGCCCTTTCTTGCTGGTTCTTATAAGGTAATGCAAAACTTGCAGGTGTTGAATGTGTTACTGAGACTGGCTTGGATGCAGACAGTGTTGGGTTACAGAGAAGCTCCTTTCCTTCATCCAAAGGCCTTGATTGCCGTTGTTGCCTGCTTAGAAATCATTCGTCGCGGCATTTGGAATTTCTTCAGGTACTTACTCCCTGTTATAATTCTTCGAGTAAAATTGGGTCAAATCCTTTCCGTTCTATTAGTGGGCCCTTAGATGAGGGGCGGGATGGCACTAGCGAAAATAAAATGTTTTGAACGTTTCAATATCTGTTGATAGGTTGGAGAATGAGCACTTGAACAATGTTGGAAAGTATAGGGCATTCAAATCAGTACCTCTTCCTTTTAACTACGACGAGGACAAGGATACATGAAACATTTGGCATAGCAGAAGATGCCAAGATTCAACCACTTGTGAATGTGTTTTATTTATTTATGCATTTTTATTTGTGTCCTTTTATTTTGTGTTCTGGGAAGGAATCCCAAGACAAACAAATAAAAACCCACTTGTAGAATAGGACTTTCCAAAGAAATACACGAGAGGTAACATTTTTGTTTTGTAATCTACAGGCTTCAATGAATTATAATTTAGAAAAGGAGAAAAATGATCAAAGTGGCTACTTACGAAAATAAAAAAGGGGAAAGGGAAAAGGAAAGAAAAGAAAAATGTAGTGATGAAATTAACAACTCAAGGGCATAGAAATTCACTTGATCATGATCCGAAAGTAAACAATACGTACTTTACTTTGCATACAAGGATCAAAGCTTATTAAATCATCCAACTTATTTTACGTGGCTGTACGGAGCCTGTTATTTCAAGATGAACTTTTAATTAAACGGAATGTGCACTTTGTTGCTCAGGGTCTTCTCCATCATGCAAGGTGGCAGGCGAATTCGAGACGGAGTTTTAAGCAGCAATGGCTCCGGTTTCCTCGTCTTCTCAGAATGAAAATGTCAATAGGTTGTTAATAGAGCTTATTTCTTAGAAGACCTCGTATAGTTCCCGTAGCTGCAAGTGTGCTGCGATATATGTACATTGTTTCACCCCCACCAATATTTGTTGGTGTCTCGGACATTTTTGTCCGGTAATTCCGTGGATGTTCTGTCTTGTCTTGTGTGATTGGAGTAGACTTGATGATTTCTGCTTCTAGTGGGATGAGAAGCTTGAGATTGGCCCCGCATTCGTGGTCTGGCCTCGAGAGAGGTTCGGTTGAAAAGGAAGGCAGGATAGACGCAACAAGCTCTCGGTTCGGTTATCATACTTCTTCAGAATTTTGACTACTACTGCTGAAACCATAAATGGAAATGATTTCAGAAACAGATGAGAACTTGCATTTGTAGCAAGTATTAACACATTATGAGAAAGAAATGCAGAAATTCCCCGTGTACCTGCAGAGTTTAAGGAGCTATAGTTGTAAGACCTGGACGGTTTTACAGTGCTCACTGTCTCGACGGGAAGCAGACACTAAATGTGCAGTCAGCGGAATACAAAATTAAACATCCATAAACAAAAATTAACGACACAAGTAATATGGTTATTTAACGTGGCCAAAAACTCTAAAAAAAAAAGAATCATGGGTGCTAAGTACACCAGCGCAAAAGAAAAGGATTTTATTGACTATGAAGTACTATAAATCAGAATTAAGAGCTTTATCCTAAATATTTTTCTCCTTCGCCAACTTGCCTTGGAACCTTCAGTTTTACTCCAAATGAGACTGTTTGCGTTCGGTCCTCGACGTACGCCTAGCCTTGATCTGCCTTCAGTCCTCCTCGGTGTTCGAAAGTCAAATTGCAATTCTTTCTGAAATCACAACTAGCATTAGATTTTAATTTCAAAATTAAGATATCCAATAGTTTTCAATCCACTCATGAATTTAAATCTCAAGATAATTTATGAGTCAGATGAAATGTTGACTACAATAATCAGAAAATTAATTAATGTTTTCAATATTTAATGCCAACAATAGTTTTTGAGAAGCACCAATATCTCTCTATGAAGGTGACAAAAGTCTTCTATGAATGTCTATCATTTTTTCACTGAACTCACTTTCTGATATAAAGCTTTTTCATTGTTGTTATTTTCAGCTCCCATATCATTAGGATATCCTATGATATTATTCGCCTTAATCGGTGAGAATTAATCACTAGAAGAGAAAACATCAACTAGTTGAGACTTGGCTTAAGCTTATTTTAAATTAAAAAAAAAAGGACTTCTAATTATCATGCCTCCGTGGAAGCACCATATTTTACTACCATGGCTAAAGTTGTGAAAAATACAAAACGAAAAAAAAAAAACAAACAAACAAACAAACAAACCTTCCCTTATGGACGTTCCGGGCAATAAAGAAGTAAAAAATGATTGCAAAGCAAACAAACGTATCTCTTTAAAATAAGTTATGTGGGACACCGACTTAAAAAGGTCAAATATCTTTCTGGATATTCCTCAATATTCCAGCTATTCACGGAACGTGAGAATCTGCTTCCAGAAGAAATCGAATAATTTCTTGTTCTTGGGAATCCTACAAGATCCATTCATTATTTTTTCTCTGACAGATAGTCAGAATTTCATCTGGGTTTGAATCCTACTGAGAAGTCCACTAGAGATCATAAATTATTGAAGAAAGAACAAGATGTTTCTTTTGTAATGGAGTGTTAATTTTGGATCCCAATCTTAGCTACAAAGCTATAACTTTTTATTAAAAGGGTTAATAACTATGTAACATATAATTAGGAGATTATAATGATAAAGTTTTCACTTTTACGGGGCTATTATGAAAATTTATTCAAAATTATAGGTTCTTTTTTTTTTTTTTAGTTGAGGGAGGGGCTTACCCTCCTTCCCACACGGAGAGAAGCCCTTGTCAACTTTTATTTTTTATTTTTTATTTTATAAATAGTTCATGATTTTAATTAAACTTTCATAATAGTCCCTTTTAAAAATAAAAATTTGATCATAATGACCTCTTATTATCTATGATATAATATTAGTCTTTCCTAAGAAAAAATTCCTTCGCTCCATCCCTTATTAGAGTTGTTGTTTTATGATTTAAGAGATAATCTTTTAAATCTTTTATTATTATGTAATGTCTGTTTAAAAAGAGAGAGAGAGAGAGAGAGAGAGATTTGAGTTTATATATTTTGATATACATGTCCGTACGTACTTCAAAGTTGACTTATTAATAGGCCTAATTAAACAGGGATTTAGCTGTGGAAGGTCCCCTTTTCATTTTGCATTTTTTTTTTTAATTCAAAAGGAAAAAGTCCATTACCGACCATTTTCCTTTTAAATGAAAATAGGACAAAATGATTTCCAAAATAAAACCATGATTTTGACGCACCAATTTCCACGTTATTAGTTGTGTAATCACTCTCAGAGTTTACATTTTAAAGAATTAATAATAATAAAATTAAGAATAAATTATTATATTAGTTTCTGAATTTTTAATTTTATATAATTTTAATCTCTGAATTTTTTTAGTAGCTCAAATGCTCTAAAATTATTAAAATATTATTATAATAGTTTTTTTACATTAATTTTTTTATACGGAATCTATTAGTTAGCATCATTTATTAATCAAATTACGAATATATTTTTATCAGTTTAGGGACATTCATTGTTCTTTTTTGTAACTTCACTCATTATAAACTATTAAAAAATGTTAATATATTAGTCATTTTTATTAATTTCTCGATAAAATCCATTGTTAGAACCACTCTTTGACCAAGTTACTAACAGATTCCGTTCAAAAATTAACGAAAAGGGCTAAAAGTTTATGAGTATTTTAGCTCCCAAAAAAAGTCTAGGTATCAAAGTTTCGTAATGTTAAAAATTTATGGACTAAATAAATAATTTATCCTAAAATGAAAAGAAAAATATTATTCTCTAATCTTGATTGACATTTATATCTATGTACAAATCAGACATTTTTGGACCTATCTTGTTATTAATTTCAACTGCAAATCTTTAATGTTTTTCAGTGGACCTTTTGGAAAATGCTTATGGTCATGGTTTTCATTAACTCCTATATGTTTATATACACACACATGTATACACATTTAGACACGCATGGTCTTTTTGTGCTTGAGAGTGTGACTGCGGAAGAAACTCATTCAACCTCTATATATTCCATTTGCACTTTAATCCTTACCATTGAAAGATCTACCTTCTCCAAATTGTTTCTTTTTTTTTTTTTTAATGTTTATGCAAAATCACTTGAGAATTGACAAAGAAGATGAAGTTTGGGAAAGAATTTGCTTCCCAGATGGTCCAGGAATGGCAAGAGGCATACATGGACTACAACTATCTCAAGACGGGCTTGAAACACATCTTGAGGCATAAACAAAAGAATTCATCATCCACAACTGCTTCTTCAACTCCGAGATCCGGCGGGGGTATGAGGAGGAAGGTTTCTCTGTATAGAGACTTTAGTGGCCTCACAAACCGGCAGAGGAACTCTCCGAGAAAGAGAGATGACGAGGCGATCCTCGTATGCCCGGTGCTGCGGGAAGGTTCGGAAGAGCATTACCAGACCATGTTCTTGATGTCGTCCGATGAAGGGGGAGAGTATGAGCTTGTGTTCTTCAGGAGGCTCGATGATGAGTTCAACAAGGTTGTCAAATTCTATAGGAAAATGGTTGAAGAATTTATAGAGGAGGCTGATGAGTTGACACGACAGATGAATGCTCTGATTGCTCTTAGGATCAAGGTTGAGAATCCCGCGATGAGAACGGTAGAACCCGAGGTAGTAAGAGCGAGTAAAAGACCAGGTAAGGATCTAGTTTCTTCTTTTTTTTTTTTCTTCATTTGTAATTTAATGAAATTCTACTTCAAGTTAATTAGTGCTTGTTTGTTTTTAGAACCGCGACGTATGGATGCGATTCAAGAAGTCGAGATGAGCGGGAAAGGAGAAGTTGAAGAAGAGAGAAGAGGCAATGAGGCAATAGAAAGTCATCACAGAAATGACACTAAAGGAATAGACGGATCTAGACCAGCGTCATTGGAAATCTTGGATCATGTAAATATAAATGTCAACCCTGAATCTCCGATATCAACACTGAGAGGCATCCTGATGAGCTCGACCGCCGACATGTCGTTCAGCAAGGAAGAGCTGAGGAAATCACAAGAGTTGATGACACGGGCTTTTGTTGAGTTCTATCATAAGCTCCGACTGTTGAAAAGCTACTGGTATGATGTGGCTTTTAATTCTATAACAACAGAAAATGGCGGTAACAAAGTTTTAGCCTTTTGTTGAAAATTAAGATGAACTTACAATGTTTCTGATGAATGTGACAGTTTTATGAACCAATTGGCTTTCTCAAAGATCATGAAGAAATATGATAAGGTCAAATCAAAATCTTCATCAATCTGAATTCTGAGATGCAATGTTGGTGCTTTGGTTCGTACTAAAAATTTCGGTTCGTGCAGATCACTTTAAGGAATGCATCAAAGGCTTATTTGGAGATTGTGGATAAGTCTTATCTGGGAAGCTGTGAAGTTAGTAAATAGTATTTTTAGCTTCGTTGACTTGTGCTGGAATTTCCCTTTTGAAAGTTTGCCTTACAATCCACCTTATGCTCCTCCTTAGGTCACTAGGCTCATGGAGAGAGTAGAGGTTGCCTTCACAAAGCACTTAGTGAACGGAAACCGCAGAAAAGGAGTGGACACTTTAAGGCCAAAAACTAGAAGAGAGAGACATAGGATCACATTTTTCTTGGGTAAGTAGGATTGATGCAAAAAGCAGAAAGAAACTACCTTCAGTGAGATAGGTTTGTCCCTCAGTTGTTTAATGAGTGCTCAAAATCAAATGTATTTGCAGGCTTTTTATCCGGGTGTTCACTTGCCCTTATAGTGACCATCCTTGTACTCGTCCAAACAAGAAAAATCATCAAGAGCGAGGGCCGGCATCGGTATATGGAGAACATATTTCCTCTCTATAGGTGAGTTCATTTTGAGATGGCTATTCTTTTGGTTCAAGTGAACTTGCCCTTTATCACAATCGGAAGTAAAACTATCCCAATATTGAACCTTATTCTCTTTTCGCAGCTTGTTCGGATTCATTGTCCTACACATGCTCGTGTTCTCAGGAAACATATACTATTGGAGGCGATACCGAGTAAATTATCCGTCTATATTTGGTCTCAAGGAAGGAACACATCTGGGATACAGAGAAGTGTTTCTCCTCAGTGCAGCCCTTTCTGTGCTCTCTTTGGGTGCTGTCATCTCGAATTTGGAGATGGACATGGAACGAAACGCAAACAACTTCAAGACAATACCAGAACTAGTCCCCTTGGGCTTAGTCATTGTGAGCTTTTGTACACATTCAATTTAACACAACTCATGAACTAGTCCCAAATCTTTGTTTTATAATGCTTTTTCTTTTTTGCAGCTTCTCCTCCTCATACTCTTCTGTCCTCTCAACATAATTTACCGTTCTACTCGGTATTTCCTCATTCGAATCTCATTTCGTTGTCTTTTTGCTCCACTCTACAAGGTAACTAGACCAAATCTTCCCATTTTTCTGATCGTTTAGTCACTTGAAAAATGTTTTTTAAAAATGCCAATGTTTCTTTTGTAGGTTACCCTCCCAGATTTTTTCTTGGCGGATCAGCTTACAAGCCAGGTTTGAACCCATGCTTATTTTATCTTTGTCTCCATATGCATTATGAATGCTTGTTTTTTTTTTTTTTTTTTTTTTTTTTTAATGTCAAACATTTTGTTATTATCTTACCCTTCATTATATTGAAACATCAGGTTCAGGCATTCAGAAATTTGGAATTCTACATCTGTTATTACGGTTGGGGAGACTTCAGAAAACGGGAAAACAAGTGCCTAGATAGCCCTGTGTATCAAGCTTTCTATATAGTTGTTGCCGTTATTCCATACTGGCTACGTTTCCTTCAGGTACTTCCTTCAACTTCTCAACTTGTTATCCTAAAGAGATGAGCATTTCTGATAATATTTCTACCATGTTGCAGTGCCTCCGGCGCTTGCTCGAGGAGAAAGACAGAATGCACGCGTTCAACGGCCTGAAGTACTTCTCAGTCCTAGTAGCAGTGGCAATGAGAACATTATATGAACAGAAGAGAGGGACGACCCTTCTGATACTTGCTGCAGTTTGCTCTGGGGTTGCCACAATTATTGCTACTTTTTGGGATCTCTTCGTCGATTGGGGTCTTCTGCGGAAGAATTGGAAGAACCCCTGGTTGAGAGACAAACTTCTTATATCAAACAAGAGTGTCTACTTTGTAGCCATGGTAAGAGAGTGGAAGAAATCTTTTACTTCTATGAATTATTGCCTTTTTTTTTTTCCTTTCTTGCTGGTTCTTATAAGGTAATGCAAAACTTGCAGGTGTTGAATGTGTTACTGAGACTGGCTTGGATGCAGACAGTGTTGGGTTACAGAGAAGCTCCTTTCCTTCATCCAAACGCCTTGATTGCCGTTGTTGCCTGCTTAGAAATCATTCGTCGCGGCATTTGGAATTTCTTCAGGTACTTGGTCTCTATTATAATTCTTCGAGTAAAATTGGACCCTTTCCGGTCTATTAGTGGGCCCATAGACGAGGGGCAGGATGGCACTAGCAAAAATAAAATGTTTTGAACGTTTCAATATCTGTTGATAGGTTGGAGAATGAGCACTTGAACAATGTTGGAAAGTATAGGGCATTCAAATCAGTACCTCTTCCTTTTAACTACGACGAGGACAAGAATACATGAAGCGTGTGACCTAGCCGAAGAATTCATATTTGTATTGTCATCTACTTGATTCAATAAATTTTGTGCCGGGTGAAAGTTATCCTACCTTTGAGAAACCAAAAAAAAAAAAAAAAAAAAAAAAAAACCCTGCTTTAGCAGGAAATTATAATTCATAAATGGAGAAAAACGACCAAAGAGGCTTACTTACAATCTCATCCTTGAGTTTCAAGCGGCCACATCTTGGTCCTTCATCATGTGGTGTCTAGTCTTCTTTCCTATATTTGATGAATCCTTTTGGTATCTTTTATTCCTAACAGCTTCAGCTGCCTTTGAGATGAATCGATAAACTAACATGTGTGGGACTTTCAAATTTTTATTTATCTGTATTATAATATAAAATAAAATTTGACTCACTTCCTAACTGTTTAAATTTTGGGATCGATTGGTAAACTATTAAGTATATAACGTAAAAAAATAAAAATAAAAAAAAAATAGCCCATGTGATGACAAGGATACATGAAACATTTGTCATAGCAGAAGATGCCAAGATTCAGCCACTTGTGAATGTGTTTTATTTATTTATGCATTTTTATTTGTGTCCTTTTATTTTGTGTTCTGGGAATGAATCTCAAGACAAACAAAGAAAAACCCACTTGTAGAATAGGACTTTCCAAAGAAATACGCGAGAGGTAACATTTTTGTTTTGTAATCTACAGACTTCAATGAATTATAATTTAGAAAAGGAGAAAAATGATCAAAGTGGCTACTGACGAAAAAAAAAAGGGGGGAAAGGGAAAAGGAAAGAAAAGAAAAATCTAGTGATGAAATTAACAACTCAAGGGCATAGAAATTCTCTTGATCATGATCCGAAAGTAAACAATACGTAGTTTACTTTGCATACAAGGATCAAAGCTTATTAAATCATCCAACTTATTTTACGAAGCTGTACGGAGCCTGTTATTTCAAGATGAACTTTTAATTAAACGGAATGTGCACTTTGTTGCTCAGGGTCTTCTCCATTATGCAAGGTGGCAGGCGAATTCGAGACGGAGTTTTAAGCTGCAATGGCTCCGGTTTCCTCGTCTTCTCAGAATGAAAATGTCAATAGGTTGTTAATAGAGCTTATTTCTTAGAAGACCTCGTATAGGTCCCGTAGCTGCAACTGTGCTGCGATATATGTGCATTGTTTCACCCCCACCAATATTTGTTGGTGTCTCGGACATTTTTGTCCGGTAATTCCGTGGATGTTCTGTCTTGTCTTGTGTGATTGGAGTAGACTTGATGATTTCTGCTTCTAGTGGGATGAGAAGCTTGAGATTGGCCCCGCATTCGCGGACTAGCCTCGAGAGAGGTTCTGTTGAAAATGAAGGCAGGATAGACGCAACAAGCTCTCGGTTCGGTTATCATACTTCTTCAGAATTTTGACTACTACTGCTGAAACCATAAATGGAAATGATTTCAGAAACAGATGAGAACTTGCATTTGTAGCAAGTATCAACATATTATGAGAAAGAAATGCTGAAATTCCCCGTGTACCTGCAGAGTTTAAGGAGCTATAGTTGTAAGACCTGGA
Organism: Ficus hispida; assembly: GCA_025413025.1. NCBI lineage: Eukaryota > Viridiplantae > Streptophyta > Magnoliopsida > Rosales > Moraceae > Ficus > Ficus hispida. Next base: position 27,421,204 of record CM046365.1, read on the forward strand.
CGGCTTTACAGTATTGCTTACTGTCTCGACGGAAAGCAGACACAAGAAGTGCAGTCAGCGGAATACAAAATTAAACATCCATAAACAAAAATTAAGGACACAAGTAATATGGCTATTTAACGTGGCCAAAAGCTCTAAAAAAAAAGAATCATGGGTGCTAAGTACACCAGCGCAAAAGAAAAGGATTTTATTGACTATGAATTACTGTAAATCAGAATTAAAAGCTTTATCCTAATTGTTTTTCTCCTTCACCAACTTGCCTTGGAACTTCAGTTTTACTCCAAATGAGATTGTTTGCCTGCGGTCCTCGACGTACGCCTAGCCTTGATCTGCCGTCAGTCCTCCTCGGTGTTCGAATGTCAAATTGCAATTCTTTCTGAAATCACAACTAGCATTAGATTTTAATTTCGAAATTAAGATGTCCAAGAGCTTTCAATCCGCTCATGAATTTAAATATCAAGATATATAATTTATGAATCAAATGAAGAGTTGACTGTGATAATTGGATAATTAATTAATGTTTTCTATATTTAATGCCAACAATAGTTTTTGTGAAGCATCAATATCTCTCTATGAATGGTGACAAAAGTCTTTTATGAATGTCCATCGTTTCTTCACTGAACTCACTTTCTGATATAAAAGTTCTTTTATTGTTGCTCTTTTCAGCTCCCGTAACATCAGGATATCCTATGATATTATTCGCCTTAATCGGTGAGAATTCATCACTAGAAGAGAAAACATCAACTAGTTGAGACTTGGCTTAAGCTTATTTTAAATTTATAAAATAAAATAAAAGGACTTCTAATTATCATGCCTCCATGGAAGCACCATATTTTACTACCATGGCTAAAGTTGTTTAAAAAAAAGAAACCAAACAAACAAACAACCAAACAAACAAGCAAGCAAGCAGACAAACAAACAAACTTCCCTTATAGACGTTTCGGGCAATAAAGAAGTAAAAAATGATTGGAAAGCAAACAAACGCATCTCTTTAAAATAAGTAATGTGGGACACAAACTTGAAAAGGTCAAAACAACAACGGAAAAAAAAAAAATGTGTTTCCATCTTGTCCCCTAGAGTTTTAAAAAAGTTTTCTTGGTGGTTTCGATTTATGATTTTTTATTTTTTTTAATAGCTTATGATTTTAATTAAACTTTCATAATAACCCCTTTTAAAAATAAAAATTTGATCATAATGACCCCCTTATTAGCTATGATATAATTATTAGTCCTCTTTAAGAAAAAATTCTAACTTCGTTCCTTCCCTCCACCACTGATTAGCGTAGTTGTTTTATGTTTTAAGAGATAATCTTTTAAATCTTTTATTATTAGTTAATGTCATAATCTTTCACATATCGGTTTAAAGAGAGAGTGAGAGAGATTTGAGTTTATATATTTTTATATGATGTCCGTATTCAAAAGGAAAAAGTCCATCACCGACCATTTTCCTTTTAAATGAAAATAGGACAAAATGATTTCCAAAATTAAACCTTGATTTGACGCACCAATTTCCACATTATTAGCCGTGTAAACACGCTCAGCGTTTACATTTTAAATAAATAATAATAAAATTAAGGATAAATTATTAGGTTAGTTCATAAATTTTTAATTTTATGTAATTTTAATTTTTAAATTTTTTTAATAACTAAAATTTTTTTAAATTATTAAAATATTACTATAATAATTATTTATGTTAATTTTTGAACAGAATCTATTAGTTAGCATCATTTATTAATCAAATTACGAATGTATTCTACTAGTTTAGGGGCATTCATGGTTCCTTTTTGAAGTTGACTGATCATCAATTATTAAAAAACATTGATATATTAGTTATTTCTGTTAATTTCTCGACAAAATCCATTGTTAGAACCATTTTTTGACTAAGTTATTAACAGATTCCGTTTAAAAATTAATAAAAATAATTATTATAGTAATATTTTAATAATTTATAGATATTCTAGCTCTCAAAAAAAATCCAAGAACCAAAATTTCATAATGTTAAAAATTTATGGACTAAATAAATAATTTATCCAAAAATTAAAAGAAAAATATTATTCTATAGTCTTGATTGACATTTATATAGGTGTACAAATCAGAAATTTTTGGACCTATCTTGTTATTAATTTCAACTGCAAATCTTTAATGTTTTTCAGTGGACCTCTTGGAAAATGGTTTTCATTTACTCATAAATGTATATATACACACACATATACACATTTAGACACGCATGGTCTTTTTGTGCTTGAGAGTGTGACTGCGGAAGAAACTCATTCAACCTTCTATATATTCCATTTACACTTTAATCCTTACCATTGAAAGATCCACCTACTCCAATTTGTTTCATTTTTTTTTTAATATTTATGCAAAATCACTTGAGAATTGACAAAGAAGATGAAGTTTGGGAAAGAATTTGCTTCCCAGATGGTTCAGGAATGGCAAGAGGCATACATGGACTACAACTATCTCAAGACGGTCTTGAAAGACATCTTGAGGCATAAACAAAATAACTCATCATCCACAACTGCTTCTTCAACTCCGAGATCCGGCGGGGGTTTGAGGAGGAAGGTTTCTCTGTATAGAGCCTTCAGTGGCCTCACAAACCGACAGAGGAACTCTCCGAGAAAGAGAGACGACGAGGCGATCCTCGTAGGCCCGGTGCTGCGGGAAGGTTCGGAAGAGCAATACCAGACCATGTTCTTGATGCCGTCCGATGAAGGGGGCGAGTATGAGCTTGTGTTCTTCAGGAGGCTCGATGATGAGTTCAACAAGGTTGTCAAATTCTATAGGAAAATGGTTGAAGAAGTTATAGAGGAGGCTGATGAGTTGACGCGACAGATGAATGCTCTGATTGCTCTTAGGATCAAGATTGAGAATCCCGCGATGAGAATGGTAGAACGCGAGGTAGTAAGACCGAGTAAAAGACCAGGTAAGGATCTAGTTTCTTCTTTTTTTTTTCCTTCATTTGTAATTTAATGAAATTCTACTTCAAGTTAATTAGTACTTGTTTGTTTTTAGAACCGCGAGGTATGGATGCGATTCAAGAAGTCGAGATGAGCAGGGAAGGAGAAGTTGAAGAAGAGAGAATTAGAGGCAATGAGGCAATAGAAAGTCGTCAAAGAAATGGCAATAAAGGAATAGACGGATCTAGACCAGCGTCATTGGAAATCTTGGATCATGTAAAGATAAATATCAAGCCTGAATCTCCGATATCAACTCTAAGGAGCATCCTGATGAGCTCGAGCGCCGACTTCTTGTTCAGCAAGGAAAAGCTGAGGAAATCACAAGAGTTGATGACACAGGCTTTTGTTGAGTTCTATCATAAGCTCGGACTGTTGAAAAGCTACTGGTATGATGTGGCTTTTAATTCTATCTTTGACAACAGAAAATTGTGGTAACAAAGTTTTAGCCTCTCGTTGAAAATTAAGATGAACTTACGGTGTTTCTGATGAATGCGACAGTTTTATGAACCAATTGGCTTTCTCAAAGATCATGAAGAAATATGATAAGGTCAAATCAAAATCTTTATCAATCTGAATTCTGAGATGCAATTTTGGTGCTTTGGTTCATACTAAAAATTTCGGTTCGTGCAGATTACTTTAAGGAATGCATCAAAGGCTTATTTGGAGATGGTGGATAAGTCTTATCTGGGAAGCTGTGATGAAGTTAGTAAATAGTATTTTTAGCTTTGTTGACTTGTGCTGAAATTTCCCTTTTGAAAGTTTGCCTTACAATCCACCTTATACTCCTCCTCAGGTCACTAGGCTCATGGAGAGAGTGGAGGTTGCCTTCACAAAGCACTTCGTGAACGGAAACCGCAGAAAAGGAATGGACACTTTAAGGCCGAAAACTAGAAGAGAGAGACATAGGATCACATTTTTCTTGGGTAAGTAGGATTGATGTAAAAAGCAGAAAGAAACTACCTTCAGTGAGATAGGTATGTCCCTCAGTTATTTAATGAGTGCTCGAAATCAAATGTATTTGCAGGCTTTTTATCCGGGTGTTCACTCGCTCTTATAGTGACCATCCTTGTACTCGTCCAAACAAGAAAAATCATCAAGAGCGAGGGCCGTCATCAGTATATGGAGAACATATTTCCTCTCTATAGGTGAGTTCATTTTGAGATGGCTATTCTTTTGGTTCAAGTGAACTTGCCCTTTATCACAATCGGAAGTAAAACTATCCCAATATTGAACCTTATTCTCTTTTTGCAGCTTGTTCGGATTCATTGTCCTACACATGCTCATGTTCTCAGGAAACATATACTATTGGAGGCGATACCGAGTAAATTATCCGTTTATATTTGGTCTCAAGGAAGGAACACATCTGGGATACAGAGAAGTGTTTCTCCTCAGTGCAGCCATTTCTGTGCTCTCTTTGGGTGCTGTCATCTCGAATTTGGAGATGGACATGGAACGAAACGCAAACAACTTCAAGACAATACCAGAACTAGTCCCCTTGGGCTTAGTCACTGTGAGCTTTTGTACACATTCAATTTAACACAACTCATGAACTAGTCCCAAATCTTTGTTTTATAATGCTTTTTCTTTCTTGCAGCTTCTCCTCCTCATACTCTTCTGTCCTCTCAACATCATATACCGTTCTACTCGGTATTTCCTCATTCGAATCTCATTTCGTTGTCTTTTTGCTCCACTCTATAAGGTAACGAGACTCAAATTTTCCCATTATTCTTATCGTTTAGTTACTTGAAAATTTTTTTTTTTGAAAAATGCCAATGTTTCTTATTATGTAGGTTACCCTTCCAGATTTTTTCTTGGCGGATCAGCTTACAAGCCAGGTTTGAACTCGTGTTTATTCTATCAATGTCACCATATGCATCATGTTGATCATGCTTATCTATTTATTTATTTATAAAGGGCCAAACTCTATGTTAAAATCTTATCCTTCATTAAATTGAAAAATCAGGTTCAGGCCTTCAGAAGTTTGGAATTCTACGTCTGTTATTACGGTTGGGGAGACTTCAGAAAACGGGAAAACAAGTGCCTAGATAGCCCTGTGTATCAAGCTTTCTATATAGTTGTTGCCGTTATTCCATACTGGCTACGTTTCCTTCAGGTACTTCCTTCAACTTCTCAACTTGTTATCCTAAAGAGATGAGCATTTCTGATAATATTTCTACCATATTGCAGTGCCTCCGGCGCTTGCTCGAGGAGAAAGACAGTATGCACGCGTTCAATGGCCTGAAGTACTTCTCAATCCTAGTAGCAGTGGCAATGAGAACACTATATGAACAGAAGAGAGGGACGACCCTTCTGATACTTGCTGCAGTTTGCTCTGGGGTTGCCACAATTATTGCTACTTTTTGGGATCTCTTCGTCGATTGGGGTCTTCTGCGGAAGAATTCGAAGAACCCCTGGTTGAGAGACAAACTTCTTATATCAAACAAGAGTGTCTACTTTGTAGCCATAGTAAGAGAGTGGAACAAATCTTTTACTTCTATGAATTATTGCCTTTTTTTTTTTCCTTTCTTGCTGGTTCTTATAAGGTAATGCAAAACTTGCAGGTGTTGAATGTGTTACTGAGACTGGCTTGGATGCAGACAGTGTTGGGTTACAGAGAAGCTCCTTTCCTTCATCCAAAGGCCTTGATTGCCGTTGTTGCCTGCTTAGAAATTATTCGTCGCGGGATTTGGAATTTCTTCAGGTACTTACGCCCTATTATAATTTTTCGACTAAAATTGGATCATACCCTTTCCGTTCTACTAGTGGACCCCTAGATGAGGGGCGGGATGGCACTAGCGAAAATAAAATGTTTTGAACGTTTCAATATCTGTTGATAGGTTGGAGAATGAGCACTTGAACAATGTTGGAAAGTATAGGGCATTCAAATCAGTACCTCTTCCTTTTAACTACGACGAGGACAAGGATACATGAAACATTTGACATAGCCGAAGATTTCATATTTGTATTGTAATCTACTTAATTCAATAAATTTTGTGCAGGGTGAAAGTTAATCTACCTTTGAGAAACCAAAAAAAAAAAAAAAAACCCTGCTTTAGCAGGAAATTATAATTCATAAATGGAGAAAAACGACCAAAGTGGCTTACTTACAATCTCATCCATGAGTTTGAAGCGGCCACATATTGGTCTTTCGTCATGTGGTGTCTAGTATTCTTTCCTATATTTGATTAATCCTTTTGGTATCTTTTAATACCTAACAACTTAAACTGCTTTTGAAATGAATCGATAAACTAACATGTGTGGGACTTTCAAATTTTTATTTATCTGTATTAGAATATAAAATAAAATTTGATTCACCTCCTAACTGTTTAAATTTTGGGATGGATTGGTAAACTATTAAGTATATAATGTAAAAAAATAAAAATAAAAAAAATTTAGCCCATGTGACGATATTAACATCTTAAGAACATAGAAATTCACTTAATCAGAATCAGAAAAGTAAACAATACGTAGTTTACTTTGTATACATGGATCACAGCTTATTAAATCATCCAACTGATTTTACAGGGCTATACAGAGCCTGTTATTCAAATCCAACCCGCTAGAAGAAACTAGAAAATACATGCGTAAACATCAACCAACAAGAAGTATTCTTAACTGGAATGTGCACTTTGTTGCTCGGGGTCTTCTCCATTATGCAAGGTGGCAGGAGAATTCGAAGCGGAGTTTTCAGTTGTTATGGCTCCGGTTTCGTCATCTTCTCGACTCCTAATGAGGGATGAAAATGATAATGGGTTGTAAGTAGAGCTTGCTTTTTGAAGACCCCGTATGGCTCTCATAGCAGCAAGTGTGCTGCGATATATGTACATTGTTTCACCCCCGAGATTTGATGGAGTCTCGGACATTTTTGCCAAGTTATTCTGTGGTTGTTCTGTCTTGTCTTGTGTGGTTGGAGTAGACTCGATGATTTCTGCTTCCAGTGGGAAGAGAAGCTCGAGATTCGCCTCGCATTCGCGGACTAGTCTCGTGAGAGGTTCGGTTAAAAAGGAAGGCTGGCGAAGGGCAAGTTGTGTGAAGGGTAGACGCAACAATCCCCCGGTTCGTTTGTCATACTTCTTCAGAATTTTGACTAGTCCTGTTGAAGCCATAAATGGATATGATTTCAGAAATAGATGATAACTTAATGATATAGCAACAATGTGTAGAAGCTGTACCTGTAAAATACAGGAAGTTAACAATTTTGGAAGCACCAAGCAAAACAAGTTAGATGTAGGAGAAAGAAATACAAAAATCGCCAGTGTACCTGCAAAGTTTAAGGAGCTATAGTTTTTGAGAAGCACCATCTCTCCGTGAATGGTGACAAAGTCTTTACGAATGTCCATCATTTCTTCACTGAACTCACTTTCTGATGTAAAAGCCCTTCCATTGTTGCTCTTCTCCTTGACTCGCTCGATCCTTTCTTTCAGCTCCTGTAACAGTAGCCAAAAAATTACAACCTTGCAAGTCCTACGACACCTCACGATCACACAAATATAAATCCATTAGAATTTCATCCATCATATCCTATTATGCTATTCGCCTTAATTGATCGCAGACTCAAGATTCGCATCAGAAGCCGGCCGTGACAGCATGATAGGCAATTAATTACTAGTAGAGAAAACATCAACTAGTTGAGACTTGGTTTAAGCTAAAAAAGTACACTTCTAATTATTATGCCTCGGTGGAATCACGGGATGTTACTGCCATGGCTACAAGTTGCAAAACAAGATCTATGGAATAAACAACTTTCGGACATTCCGGGCATTAATAGCAAAGATTCGAAAGCAACAAACACATCTCTTTAAGATAACTTAAGTGGACCACAGACTTGAAAAGGTCAAAACATCAACTGAAGAAAAAAGAGTTTCCACACATTCCTTCAAGTCTCATGAATTCCAACTCATATCACACATAAACTCTTCCCCTCTGGACCAAAAATTCAATAAATATTACATAAGGAATAAAGCAATCTACAACAATTTTCTCTCTCCTTTTCCTCAATTGATAGACTTGTGAACATCTCAACCAACCTTTGATTATATAACCAGAACAGCGTTGAACTTCCAACTCAAATCGCACATAAACTCTTCATGCTTGGACAAATCATTCAATAAAAAGTACAAACAAATGTGTGTGTATGTGTGTGTGTATATATATATATTCATCAACATCTCAAAACGCCATTTTGTCCCAAAACCTAAAGACCCTTTTCATTAAACTTCAGTCCACTATCCTTGCAGCAGCGATATGGAATCTTAATTCAAACAATTAAGACTCATCTTCAGTTTGGATAAAACGAAATGAATTCCGTTATTGTCACACAACAACCAAGAACGAAAATTTTTAAATTACCCAGATAATAATCCAATTCTGATAATTGAAGGAAGTCTCGAGAAACAAACAATAAAACGGAGAGAGAAAAGAAGGAACCTGGAAACGAATAACGAACTCTTCCTCTTTGTCAACGTAGAAATCGTTGAACTTGTCGAGCTCTTCGTTGAGGATGCGGATGAACCAGTCCTGAAGGTCGGCGGAGTTGTCGGGACGATCTTCGGCGGCCGAAGGGTCGGCGGGGAGGTTCTTGAGGAGCTTCTTGAGGGGCTTGTAGCAGAGGAACTTGTCTCTCCACTCTGGGAGGGTTTCTTCCAGGTGGGTCGTGAACTCCTTCCCAAATTTCATTACGAACAAATAAATATAAATACAAATATATATATATGTGTGTGTGTGTGTGTGTGTGTATACGTATATGCACACACACACTCTTGTTTGTTCTTCGCTCTGGTTAATTATCAACCAAGGCGGAGAATGGTAAAAGAATTATAATATGGAAAACGAAGAAGAAGATAAAAGCTCTCTTGTGAATTGTGTTTGGCAATTGGCATATGATGAAGATTATGATATGGATATTGAGAGAATCGAAAAGCGTGAGAAGGAATTTGGAATATTATAATATTTGAAGTTGAGGTGAATTTTTATTTTTAATTATTTTATTGTTGTTGCTAAGGTTTTGTTTTATTGTTTTGGGTTTCTTTATGGTAAGGCATACGAGCAATTTTTTTTTATTTTTTTATTTTTATAATAATCAAAATCACATCAAAACAAATATATATGCATAACACATATTGCTTTCAATACAAATTGAATGGCTAAAATATAGTAGTGTATTTTTTAATCCCTACTATCTCTTTTTTTTTTTCCTAATATTTACTCGAAAGAAAATAAAAAGTTTTTGATCTAAATTCTAATGAAATGATGATGTAAATGTTGGTGCTCTGTTGTTGTTGTTGTTGGATTATGGATCGGCTTTGGCACTTTTCCTTGTCTTGTTTGGTTGTAGATACTCTCAATAGATATTAATACAAAATGCACTGGCAGGTAAATTTTTTATTATTATTATTAGTTCTCCTCATTTACCAAAAGTTTTGTATGAAAATAGGTATTTATTTGTGTATTTTCTTTTCTCATTTGGCTTTTTCTTTTTCTTAAAAAGTTGCTTTTTTTTTTTTTTTTTTTTGGTTCCTTAATGAATCATTCCCTCCCACCCACTAGTAGCAGTTCTTGAGAAGAGAATTTTAGAGCATACCTTAGCCCTCTGTAATCCATTGGCTGCTTTTCTTCTTTTTCTTTTTCACAAAAGAATAATTTATTATCCACCCACTTCTCATCTTTAGTTTAAGGTGCCCTTTTTCAGGATTTTTTTTTTTTTTTTTTTTTTTTTTTTTGACTTTCACTCTCAAGTCACAACCCGGTAGGAAAAAGGTAGGTCTCATTCAAGGAATTCGATCAGTTGCATTGTAAATGCCAACAATACAATGGGAATTTTAATGTCATAATGTATTGGATGTGTGTTAAAAAACTTCCTTTAGATTGAAAATTAATATTTAATTAGTAATGCTTAGAGGTAAAAGGAATATCGGATCAAGCTTGTGCTCTTACCTTCTCGTTAAATGGTCGAAAAGTAAACCATTTTGATGCATACAGATTCCCTTTGAGTGGGAACCAGATTTATAAGGATTAAAATATTCCATTTTCTGAGTCAATAAATGAACCTATATTATAGATTTTTTTTAACCAGCCAGCAGTTTCTGGCTCTAAACAAAACCACGGTCCATGGCCGCTTTAGAAGAGATTCCACGATATACACTTCACTACTCGTATTTTTAATATTTATCTTTATATTTACTGCATATTAAAAGAGCGATAAGTCCACGCCTCCAGCACGTGCTCTCTAAGTAGTAAAATAGAAGAACGAATAAGCTTTTTACGAACCACCAGATTCACTTTCTATAGGGATTTTGAATAAAATGCAAGGAATATTTCAAGAGTCAATGAGTAACAAGGCTCTTTTTTACCAAATTAAAAAAAGACAAGAAAGATTATCGCAGAAAATAGGGCCGAAACAAGATTGGGAAAGAGCATAACAGAGGAAGTTCAGATTATTCATGGATAAAATAAAAAACACAAAAACATGAAAAAAGAGAGAAAAACCGGATGGTAGGAGACACGTCCTGCATGATCACCAGAGACTGACGTAAGCCGGCCTTCCAAGTGTTCATATAGTATCCAGAGCTTGAAGTACATCAGCCTTCAGGTCTTCAAAGTCTTCGACTCCGATGCTGAATCTCACCAAGGTGTCCTTGATCCCATACTTAAGCCTGTCTGCCTGGCTGAGATCCCTGTTTCATCAAAAGCATGGAATGGAAGAACACTCAGCAGAGAGGAAGAGGAAAAATAATTAAATCTATAGAATAGTAGTTATTTTATGGAGACAACAATGAGTAACACTCTTGTGTGTGTGTGGCCCGCACAGTTAATGCAGGTGCATTATTAGCGCAGATCCGTTCGGCTAAAACCAATTTTCAACTTGTGAATAAAGGGTAATCGACGATTTGTCATTGTGTCTACTAAAAGGAAAGGCAACTGGGGTCAACATCTCAACTAGATTTGCCAACCAAAATAAAAAGAGTATGAATCGCAGTGACAATGGAACAAATCGTCAAGAATAAATATAAATTTTCCGCTTATTATATTGAGAGTTCAAGGAAATTATACCAGTAAGACATTATAGCTGGCTGATCCACAATGCTCTCACAGCCACCAAAAGATGGGGCGATATATGGGATCTTCAGTGCATCAACAAACTTTATGGTGGTATCTAAGTCGCCATCAATCTGCAAAGTTGAGCAATATACTGCCTTAGATTATGTATAAAATACAACCACAAATAGTCGACAAGAATATTGTAAAACTTATGGGCATATATGCAAGCAGATGGAAAACTGTCCACAATTCTCACCTCAAAACTGACAACACCACCAAAACCAGTCATTTGCCTCTTGGCAAGCTCATGTTCCGGATGACTTGGCAAGCCAGGATAATAGACGTGCGCCACCTGCCAATTATTAGACAATACTATCAGTTCACCAATGCAACAAACTAGAAAGATTAAAGAAGAAAACAATTTATGACGTTACAATCTGTCCAAAGACAAACTGCCGCATTTCATACCTTAGGATGTGCCTCTAAAACTTTGGCCATCCTCAATCCTGTAGAATTCTGTTGCTGTACACGAAGATGCAATGTCTTCATGCCTCGGATGATCAAGTATGCAGCATTCTGTATGGGAAAGACAAAGTAATTAGATCATCCAAGTTCAGGATTTTGCACATATTATATATATGTTTTTTAGCGTTTAGAAGACTCACTGGGTTGAGAGCACCACCCATGACATGATGCAAATTACGAATTTCTGAGACCACCTTCAATGAACCACTAATGCATCCAGCAAGGACCTGGAATAGAATACAATCTTGCTTAGCACTTAGTTAAGATTCTTATTATACTACTTTAGTTCTCTTGGCTGACCAATCCAAGTGGCTTACATCATTGTGACCCCCAATATATTTTGTTGCAGAGTGCAGGACAAGATCAGCCCCGAAAGAAAGGGCTTTCTGGTTCAGAGGTGTGGCAAAGGTACCGTCTATGCAGACCAATGCTCCATACTTGTGGCAAAGCTTAGAAACAAGCTCAATATCCACACATCTAAGGAACGGGTTGGTAGGAGACTCAGTGAAGAACAAAGAAACCTGCAAAATAGTCAAATGCCGGTCAACTTAAGATCACCCATGACATTACAGATTGTACATAAAACTTTACAAAACACGAGGACAACTCTTTTACCGCTGACCTTGTGCTTTTTCAATGCAGCCTCCAAAGCCCCAACATCCGCGGGATCAATGACCGTGGCCTGCAAATTGGATTACAGTTATCATCAAGAATAACAGCACTAGGAAAAATTTAAAAACAATCTTATCAACAAACTCAGGATTAGGCGTGATTCAGAAACAGGAACTCCTATATCTCATACCGAGATCCCCATCTTGGGTAGAACCGTCTCAATGAAAATCCTGGTCTTCCTATAACAATCTGTGGTCGTCACAATATGCCCACCAGCCGGAACCAATGCCATAAACATGATTGTGCTAGCGCACATTCCAGACGCCATTATCACCGTTGATTCGGCTCCCTCAAGAGCACTGAATGACAGAAAAACGTTCAACCAATATTCAAAATATCAGTCCGAATCAACAAGGTTCCATATACAAAAATAGAACGATTGAAGTAAAACCTTATCTTCTCCTCCGCAACCACCGTTGTGGGATTTCCATAACGTCCATATTCAAAACTTGTCGCACGTTTCTCCTGCCATAGTGTTAGAGACATTTACCCGGTAAGCTGCTAACGTACCAATCACCATCTCAGAAAAAGAAAATACAAGTGACAAATCCACCATGACACTACTTCGTTACCTACATTTTTCTCCATAAATTTATAACCCATAACTTAATCCACTCCTAAATGCAGATAAATCATAATTATCACGAATAAAAAACACTTTTTACATTCTAACAATCATTACTTTGTTAAACCCTAAAATGAAGATATAACCGAAAAGACAACAATTTTGCGTTTGTGAAATGAATCATAAGATTACGTTACTCAGCAAGTTAATTAACCTTAAAATCGATGAGGTCGATGGTCTTTTTGAAGAAATATGCAGAAGTGTTGACCACAGGAGTTGTAATTGCATCAGTAACTATGCCGCGACCCAATCTCTCACCTTCACAAAATTAGAACCAAAAACACAATTAGAAGCTAATAATTACCATATTATGATCACTGGAGGATATTAAAAAAAAAGATTAAAGATCTCTAATTAAGCTAAGAACATTAGCTTTACTTCGTAACTAATTAGGTTAAAAACAATGAAAAAGTTTATATACAGGTATAGATTATTATTAAATAAATAAGAAATTGAATAAAAATAAAGGAGTTGGCTTTATACCAGCATGAATAGTGAGACTCCCATCGGAGCTCAAGAACGAGGCTTCCTTCGACGCAGGCACGCTCTCGACCTGCAAAGCCCCATTTCCAGGCACCACCACGGGATCACCGGCCTCGGCCAGGACCGCGGCGGTGGCGGCGGTATCGACGGCGGTGGCCGTCGGCACCACCGGAACACCGGAGCCGGAGTTGTTCGCCCACGAAGCCGCCACGATCTGCGCGACTCCGATGTTGCTGCAGTTCCTCCGCGCCTTGATGCTCAACTGCCGCACGAAGTTCGGTGGGAACCTCAGAATCCGGGAGGACAGGCCGCTATAGGAAGTCGCCGCCGCGCCGAGCCGAGCCGACTCGACTCGCCGGAAGGAACGGCCCGGACCAGGGTTCTCGTGGCGCGGGTAGCCGGAGAAGTCGGGATCTGAACGGCACTCGAAGGAGGCGAACACACTGGGACACGTGGACACCGCCATGGCTGAGATTGTGATTGAGCTTTCTCTCTCTTACTTTCTCTCTCTACCTCTCTCTCTCTCTCTTCTATCTCTGTGAGATTGCAGAAACGAAACCGTCGGAAGGAACTGCCCTTTTAAGCCCTCTGAGGCGAAACGCCTGGCTTTTAACACGCGAAGCCGCGTTGTCGTTTTGTCGTTTTCTTGTTGTGCGTTTTAACCATGGTTCGGTCGCCAATGACACAGAGCTAATCGCGGTTAATTCTCGGGTAATCAGCATACGTGGCGGAATCCTATTGGTCTAAGTCTTAATCGAAATGTGAGACCGGATTTCACCGCGTCTTGTGGGTTCCAGTGGCGCTTGATCTGACTTATGACGTGGCGCAATCGGGGTCAAACCAGAAGTTGAAAGTAGAACGCATTTCGCTGTGGTTCTACTGGATCAGAGAGCGCAGCCGGGCCCAGTCGCTCGAGTCAAGTGTCAACAAAAAAAGCAAAAAATTTTAAAATTTTCAGGTTTTAATTAAAGAATCCCTATATTAACTCCATAGTACATGATTAGAAATAATTTTATGTTGGCTTGCGTAAATCGTTAAGAATTTAATATATAATAATTAAGAAGGTAAATTATTAAGTTAGTCTTTAAATTTTTAATTTTGTATAATTTTAATCTTTAAATTATTAAAAGATTATTATAATATTTTTATGTTAATTTTTAGATGGAATCGTTAGTTAGTGTCATTTTTTTACTAATTTATTGACGAATTTCGTTTTAACAAAAAAAAATTCTTATAGTAACATTTTAATAATTTATAACTATTTTATATTCTTTTTTTCATAGTGAAATGAGTATAAACTATTAAAAACATTACTACAGTGATCATTTCCATTAAATTTAGGACAAAATACATAGTTAGCACCATTTTTTGACCCAATTATAACAAATTTCGTCTAAATATTAACGAAAATGACTACTGTAACAATATTTTAAAAATTTAAGGACATTCAGTTACAAAAAAAGTTCATGTATCAATGTTGTACAAGGTTAAAAGTTTATGGATTAAATGAGCAATTTGCCCTAATTAAAATACACTCATTGGGGTGGCAAAGGAGGGTGGCACCTTCCTTACCACTTCTTCGTCTACCCGGGTTCGATTATCGTGGAACTTCCGTAAGATACTCATTCCAGTTTTGACTGTAGATGTATTAGATTGGTATGTTCTGAGTAAACCTAGGTTGTTGACTATAAGAGATTAGGTTAGAGACCCATCTCTTCCTTATCATTATCAAGGAAGTGGATCTTATTTATAGAGCTAAAAATGGAGCGATAAAGGGACTATTACCATAACCTTTTTTATTCAAAAAATATATATAATAATTAAAATATCAATTTTATGAAATATCCTTTTTTAGCGATGAAATATCTTCCATTAGATGCCGACAATTGACAATGATGGAATCTTATCTCACAAAAAAATAAATGTATGCCAATGATCATTGACGAGAAAAACATTTGAGGGTGTTTGGTGAATGAGTTGAGTTTGAGTTGAGTTGAAATTTTTAAGTTTGAATTGAGTTGATTTTTTAAAAAGTAGTTATAAACTTTGTTGACTTTTCAGAAAAAGAAAAAATTGAGATAAAAAGTACAGTTTAGTTAAAATTGAGTTGTGTACCAAACACTCTCTTATGTTTTTTCTTTTACTTAGAAATAATGAAAAAGATTTGAATTTTATATATTGAATAAAATTATATGTGAAATTAGTCTAATAGTAATTTTATCCTTGATTCATTTAAAAAATGTCGATTTCGAATCTCTCTACCTTTAATTTTGTTTCAAAATAATAATAATAATAATGTGAAATTATCACAAAATTATACATGTGATTGCAAAAATATTTATGTAATGGTTCCACACAAAAATTCAGAATTTTGTGTTTGTTTATATCAACTGCAAATATTTCCATTTGAGTCAAATGGTTTCATCATCAGTTGTAAAAAGCAGGAATAAGAAGAAAAAAAAAATGATGTTTTAAATGTCATATGCTAAAAGGTATTACTGATATTTGACACTACAAAATGTAGATTCAAGTTTTATTAGTTATTATTATTATAATGCTCAACACTAATAATGTGTCTAAGTAATTTTCTTTTATGAATAGTAAAAAACAACAAACAAACAAGTGCTTCTATAATGTGGTTGGTGAATAATTAAACCATATTTCCTTTTAATTCAAGCTATATATAGCATGTGTAGCGAAAGTGCATGTTTCGCATGCACCATTACTATCAACTTGTTTCCGTGGACCATCCAAATCTTACCAACAACAACCAACAATAATACCTTTTATATTTTCAACTAAAAAAAAAAATACTTTAAAATATGGTTTTCTAAATATATTGACCTTTGATAATTTTATTTTTCAAACTTTTAATTTTGATAATTTACTTCCAAATTTTTTAATGTTGCAATTTGTCTTATTTATTTAACTTTTCATTAAATTTATGAAGAATAGTGTATATACACCTCATTTAAGGATAAAAAACATCACATCTTAAAAAAAAAAATCTAAATCCAATTTAAACCCTAATGTAAATCTTCCAAATTTAAATTTCAATTTAATCTAAATTTAATAAAATTAGACATATATTGTGACAAATCAAAAATTTTAAAAGGTAAATGGTCAAAATTAAAAATTGAGAATATAAGTTGTCAAATATGATAGATTGAAAGATGTGATCAACAGTGCTAAAACTCTACATAATAGCATGGCAAAAACCCTACCTAAACAAGTTAACATGCTAAAAACCTATGGATGCTGGAAATCTATGGTCAAATTTTTAACAGAAGTTAGTGATATAAAATAAAACAAATAATAGATTAGGACCTTGGAAATCATTCATAAAATCATAAAGTAATATGATATGAAAATAATCAAGCAAGAAGATAAGAACATAATCAACAACACCAAGATTTAGAGAGGTTTGCCAAACTGTGTGCTACGTCCTCTATGAGTGCGATTTCTTCACTGTGTCTGGATGTTTTCAAGTATATCAAGTTACAATTTCTGAGTAAATTTTGACAGCGTAAGTATAAGTGTCAGTAAAAATCAGAAAAAAGGGTCATTGTCTGAAGGAGGGTCTTCCTCTATTTATAGAGAAGATAAGTGGGTCTATGCCTGAATTGGTGATGAGCGGTTTTGCTTATTGCCCCTTGAGATACTATAAGAGTGTCATTATCACTCAGATATAGCGGTTACCGAGTGAACCTTATCACAGATAGTGGGCTTAACAGTTATAGATATGACATCATTGTCAGTTTTTATAAAAAGTTTGACATGTCATTCTTGACTACGACTTACAGTTAAGGGGAGTGTCCCTAATAGTTTTTGTCAAGGACGAGCGACGAATGAAAATAAAGAAACAAGGCTTGGACCTTGTGACAATTCGTTCGTGACTTACAATAGATTCGACATACGTCCGATTATGTTTGAATAGTTTGACATTCGAGTTCGAATGATCGTAATCCGTTTGAAAATAATTAAAGTCGTAAATTGGGTACGGCCTAATATTACGAATGATATTGCTCGCAAATGAGAAAATAATATCATAAGTTGGGTCGGCCCAAGTATGTGAAGATATTGTAGATTAGATCCGAAAGTTCATCATTCATTCGATAAACGTTCGAAAGTTAACGGTGTGATGGAAAGACGAAATCAACCCCAACAAAACCCTACCTAATACCATGGCAAAATGTGATCAACAAATAACAAAAAGCTTTATAATGAAAAAGATGTTGGCCAATAAACCTAGTTAGACACGATTAATAAAGTCGAATCTGTGGGCTCTTTTAGCTTCATAATCTCATCGTCCTACTAATTAATGGTCCCCTCTTTATCGTATTCACCAAAACAAAAAGGTCCCTCCCTTCACACTAATAATTGAGATTCCTAGCATATGCTTAGAATATCTCAACCAAACAAATAAAAAACTACTAATTGTATAATATATATGTCGATGATGTGACATTATTAGTAAATTAATCAATAAATCAATCATAATGATAAGGGATAATTACAGAAATAATTCGTAATGTTTCAGTTGTTTATTTTATTGATCAAAAATAATAATAATCACCTAGCGTTTTTTTATTAGGGAATCACCTGTAATGGTAGTACACAGTTTTCTGATATATAGATTTTTTTTTTTTTTAATTGGGTAGATTTATAGCCCACCCTTTGAGAAAGTAGTTCATGGCAAAAAAAAAAAAAAAAAAAAAAAGCATATAAGGCAGAATGAGCCAAGCATGAAACTTGCTTATTTATTTTATTTGTTTTTTTATTCCTGGGGAACGGAGATGATTTTTATTAATTAGCATTTTTAAAAAAATTTACAATGGTCACGGGTAAATTATTATTTAACATCTAAATTTTTAACTTTGTATAATTTTAATTTTAAATTTTTTTCGTTATTAAATACCTAAAACTTTTAAAATATTACTATAATAATTATTTTTATTAATTTTTTGATATAATATGCTAGTCATTTCATAAAAAATGATGTTAATATGATTCCATCAAAAAATTAATATGAGTGATGATATGTTATAATTTTTTAATAATTTATAGTATTTTAGCTATAAAAAATAACAGATAATACCCTGAATTATTAAAATATTAATATAATAGTCATTTATGTTAATTTTTAAACAAAATCAATTAATAATTTGATCAAAAAATGATCTAACTAACAATTTATGTTTCAAAATTAACATAATTAACTATTAAAATAATATTTTAATAATTTAAGAATATTTTAATTATCAAAATAAACTCAAAAACTAAGGGGTGTTTGGTGAATGAGTTGAGTTGAGTTGAGTTGAGATTTTTAAGTTTAAATATAATTTTGTTGACTTTTTCATAAAAGATAAAAAATTTTCAGAAAAAGATAAAAAATATGATAAAAAAATACAGTTTAATTTAAAATGAGTGTAAATGTCAAATAAACCCTAAGTAACACAAAATTAAAAATTTAACAATTAACTTACGAGAGAATCTCATATTTTGAACAGCTCATTCAATATTTGTCTGATGGTCTTTGCATTGATTAGCAAACGCGGAAACTTGATCCAGAATTGTGAGTGAAAAACACTTCATTAATTCAGAATGTCATATGCCTGCCATTGAATATGGAGTACCATCTATATATATATATATAAATATATATATTATTTATTTATTTTCCAACTTATGTATTAATCTATATTAATACTACATTTAAAAAAAAGTGTGTAAAAATATTATTTTATTTTATACTTCAATACATAAAGTTATTTTTAATATTATTTTTTTATTTTTTATCATTATTGTCAATACTTTGGAATTTACAAAAACAAATTTACGTATTCAAATAAATAAATGAATGAAAATATTAATTATATAAAAAGTTAAGATAACAATTAATAAAAATCAAATTTAATATCTTGTGATAAATTTGTCACAAAATCTAGTATATGATCAATTTGACATTAAAATAAATTTTAATGAAGAACATTTTTCTCATCTAAATGCCATATAATTTACCATTAGTACAACAACAACCATTAAAAAAAATTGCAAAGTGATGAATTAAAAAAATATATAGAGTTAAAAAAATCAAGCTAAAACAATAATTTCAATTTTATTAAACTCATAAATGGTTTTGTCAATTATATATATATATATATATTCATGATACATATATATATGTTCATGATATGGGCAATTATATCATGGGCAGTTGGATAAAAATTTTCAATGGTAGATTTCATTTAAATGGTTTTGATTTGTGAGTACATTAAATTCATTACCATCAAACTACATCTGATCAGAAGATAATTATTAAGGAATGGAAAAAAAAAAAAAAAAAAAGAAGAAGAAGAAGAAGAAGAAGAAAAGTTTGATTCTTTTAAATCCCACCGGTCCATCGAAGAAGCAATAAGTCATCAAAGGTGATAGGGAGGTCGTTGGTGTTTGAACGAGAAGAACCGGACTTAAATCGTATGATATATGGAAATAATAAGTATGAAACATATACATAGATTACATATATATATATTTATTGCAGAATAGTTTTTGGTAATGGTGACAATGACCTAGGGAAAGTTTCATCAGACAATGGCCAGGGGGAAATAAAGCTTCACCACTATGAGTATGATATTAGAATATCGGGGGCAGGGTGTCTTTCAGTGGCTTCTTTGGGCGGAATTTTGACAAATTTGATTATATCTTATGATAAATTTGAATTTTGACATAAAGTTTAGTATATAATTATTTTGACGTCAAAGATAATATTGTATTAGAGAAACTTTTCTCATCTAAACGTCATTTACCATTAGCAAATAATAACAATAAAAGAAAAGTGTCAAAATGATGCATTGAAAAAAAAATGTACAGAGTTAATTAAATCAAGATAAAGCAATAATTTCAATTTTATTAAACTCATAATTAATTCTTTTATCAATGTATATGTATATATAGGCATGATACACATGTTCATGATATGGGCAGTTCTATCCTGGATATTTAGGTAAAAATTTTCAATTACTGGATTTTCATTTAAATGGTTTAGATTTCATAAGTACACAAAATTCATACATGCTCAACTACATTTGTTTAGAAGATAATTATTTAAAAAAAATCAATTTTGATTCTTCCAAATCCCACTTGCCTAGCGAAGTAAGCGAGGAGTCATTAAATTGACAGTAGTGTCGTCAGTGTTTATGCGAGAAGAACCAACATGATATAAGTAAATAATAGTAGGTTGATTTATTATCACGTATATATACGTGTGTGTGTGTGTGTGTGTGTGTGTGTGTGTATTGCAGAATAGTTTCTCGTTGTGGTGACAATGACCTAAGGAAAGTTTCATCAGACAATGGCCAGGGGAAAATAAAGCTTCACCCCCATGAGTACGATACCAGAATATGGGGCAGGGTGTCTTTCAGTGGCTTCTTTGGCGCGGAAATTTGCATGGACATTCGACAAGGGCCACTTTATTAACTTTTCCAAACTACGGTCATGTGATATGTTTGTCCATTTAGGAAAATAGGACACGGACATTACAAGAACACGTACCTCACTATTGTCTCCACAAATTATTCATAGAAACAACCTACAAAAAAAAAAAAAAAAAAAAAGTACAGGCCACGAATCATCAAGTTTTGATTCGTTTCTTTTCCTACTCAAGTTCTCCACTCAAATGCTACTCTCCTACTTCTAACCACATTTCATTGCAGTGGCCAAAATAGTTTTGAGTTATTGGCATTCCGATCCAGAAAAAGACATAATTTTGACATTTTATCGGTCACTTGATTTCTGTTTCAACACAAGCCCCTGTATTTTTGTTATACTTTCACCCTATGTGTCCTGTTAAAATTACAGAGACACCTCTTGATCAAAACAAATAACGTCAATACCCATTCTATTAGTTGATCATTAGTTTGACTATTAAATATATTTAAAATACCAAAAGTATCCCTCATAGCACAAAAAAAAAAAAAAAGAAAATTTTTCCACATTTATTTTCACACATTTTTAATCATAATTTACATTCTTTTGAGGGGAGAAAGGTTTTTTTTTTCCCCCTTTATTTTTCAAACGTCCTTATATATATATATATATATATATATATATATATATATTTATATGGGTTGAAACTAGATCCGCAGACGGCTAGGGGACGGCGGAGGCTGGATGGCCGATCGAACTGCTTCGTTCCGGGAAGGGGAGATGGAGGTTGGTTCGCGCGGGGGAAGGAGGCGGAGGTGGTTCGTGCCGGGGAGGGAGGCGGTGGTTGGATCGCACAGGGGAGGGCTGGGGGAGACTGGTTCACGTCAGTGAGGTGTGGGGGAACGACGTGCTGGCTGCAGGTTAAACGATGGGTCGATTCATGGCGGGAGGTCGACGGCTCGGAACCATGACTTCGCGAACACGAGCTGGGAGAGAGAGAATGGAGTAGCCAGGGCGACCTCGCGACTCGGGAGATTCGATGTTGCATGTTCAGCGTAGGGGAACTCCGGCTCAAGCACGACGGCGCGGGGCTGCGGTGCAGATCCACCGATGGAGGGGGTGGAAGGTTGCTGGCTGTTTCCTGCCTATGGCTCCTAGGGATATTTTGACTCTTAAGTGAGATAAAAAAAGATGAAAGGTTATGATTTAATTTGGTAAGATAATGGCTGAGATGAATTAGGGTATTTTAGTCATTTTAAATGTAAATTTAACAGGATTAAGAGAAATGTGTTTTGGTGTTATTAATTTTGATTAAGGGAGTGCCTCTATAATTTGAAAAAAATATAAAAGGTGTAAGTGTAATTTATTCAATAATTATATTTATGTTTTGTTTGACACATTAGTTTAACTCTAATTAAATTGTATTTTTTTTAGATTTTTTTTTCTGAAAAATCAATTAAAATTAAAATTAGTTTTTTTAAATATTAACTAACTCCAATTTAAAAGTTTTAACTTCACTTATCGATCCAAACAAAAGCTTAATTTTGAATTTCAAATAGAGTTTCTTGATAAAATAATATCTTATATCATAACGAGTGTGGACGAAGCCACCATGAACTCAAAGGGGGCTTTAGCACCTTTGACCCCATGGTGGCCCTTTCTAAAATTTTATAAATTTCCCCTCATTATCTCTTCTTTAGTCCGTTCTTTTTTTTTTTTTTTTTTTTTTTTTTTTTTTTTGGTGAATGGAAGGAAAGCCTACCTAAATTATTTTAGTGTTTATTATATTACTAATTTAGTTGAAGATTAGACTTGATTCAAGTTTACTAAGTAAGTTTTATGGCCTCAAACTAGTGAGTCATCAATGAAAACCAGAAAGGAAATACTACTTTGAAAATACAGGTATTCGAATAGTATGATTTGAATCCCTTGTATTTCTAAAAGTTGTTGTTTTGATTAATGTTCGTTTTGACAATAACTCAATAATTATTTTAGAAAATTAAGTAAGCCGCCTGTCACAAACACGCAACAAAGATAAACAAGTTTTTCATAGCCAACCCTTTTTTCCTAAGCATATTCCTAATAATAGACATGAAAATGGGTCTGTCGTTTTGAAGTGAGCGAGAGAGTGTGAAAACTTGAGAGAGAGAAAATTGGCGCCTAGTACGGTCATTTTCCTAGCAAGAGAGAGAGAGAGAGCAGAAGAAACGACAACAAAAACGACAGTCTCCTACTCATTAAAAAACCGACAGTCTCCTGTAAAACGACAATATCTATATATTTTTTATTACGTTGGTCTACATATAGTACAGGGCAATGATTTTACTGAAGACGACAATAACCCAAAAACGACGATAAAACAACAAAGCGACAAACAGCAACAAAAAACAATCAATTTGAATACGACAACCATGTTGAGACACGACATCATCCCCTATCAACACCAACATTTTAGAAACCGATATTCCCTTGTCAACAGCATCCCTTCATAAAAAAGGACACTGTGAAGGGGGGGAAAAAAATCTACATTCTTAAAAAAACCAATATCTTATTCAAACGACAAACATTTCGAAAACAACACCAAATTCACTGTCCACAAAACGACATTATAGCAGCATTAAAGCGACAACATTAAAAAGACCCTATCTAAAAAAGAAATCAACATCTTTTGTCCAATTTTAGTCTCTCAAATGGTATCTTATCCAATTATATTTTAACACGTTATTGAAGGAAGTAAGTTTACAAGGTAAAAAAAAAAAAAATCAATTATGAAACATTTTAAATTTTTTCTTATGACGTGACGTAATATTATTAGTTATATATCATTTAGAATACTAAAAATTAGATAGAAGATTTAAATTCCTAAAAAAGCAACATCATCGTGAAGACATGAACGGCAACAACCACAAAACGACATCATATTTGCTAAATGAAAACAACTTAAAACAACAGCAGAAATGATTACCGAGTTTTATTTTTTAGCTAAATAAACGACTGTAGTCTTGGAACTTGGAAGTACTACAAAGTTACACACATTCATATAACAATCTTAATTCCCAAAACATCTCTTGCTCCATTAGTCAAATGGCAAATGCTTCTAGGATACAGATGAAGGGATTTTATATGTCGTTAGATTCATGCACAACTTACTTATATTTCAGATTTTTTTTTTTTTTGTTTTTTGTCGTGTTCATTAAGTTTATTTGTATTAGACAAATCTTAAGTTTCAAAATCCGTATCAAAAATGTGATAACAATCCTGAAAATTTGTCAAATGGCAAATGCTTCTAAGATACAGATGAAGGGCTTTTATATGCCGTTAGACAACTTATTTATAATTCAGATTTTTGTCACGTTTATTACGTCTGTTTGTCTGACATCAATTCTTAAGTTTCAAAATCCACGTCAAAAATGTAATAACATTCTTGAAAAATTTTCCATAGGACACGACAGCTTCCCATTGGACTCGTAATGGGCTTGGGCTCATCACTATCAATGTTCATCAGTTTGGGCCTTCTGCATGTTGCCACTCAACGTAATGTTAAGGTAAAACGTCATGTCGTATGACTCATACTTCATACGATGCGGTGTTCATAGCTCTATATGAACACTGGAATTGCTTCACACTAGTGGCGGCTAGAATTAGGGTTTTCTGTACGCAATTAACAGGAATTTAAATCACCTTCCCCCCGCCTCCCTCCTCTCTCTCTCTCTCCCCTTCAGTTTCAGTTTCTTACTTGGTCCCAAGTACATTTGAAGCCATTGAAAATTCTCTTACGACTCAGGAGCTTCATAAGCTGTTTTCTGGAGTATACTCAATCTCTTGTTGGGACATCTTCTCAACATCTAACAATATATATATATATAGATATATATTTACACACACACATATACATATGCATATTTTGGTACAATGCATTGCTAAAAAAGTGTGAAGCAACATTTTGCCCACGCTCATTTTCTTTCCCCTAATATTGGGTTTTGAGGAGAAATAAGAATTTCTATGTCTGGTTTACAAAGTTTCAATTTTTGTTTTTTGGGTTGAAGATTATTTTCTTTGATGTGGGATATTATCGGAAATGAGACCCACTTGAGTTCTTAATGCAGAACAAGGCTCGAAGGTGGAGACTTTGTGTTAGTTTTTTTTTTTTTTTTTTTTTTTTTTAGCCCAACTTGTTGGTGGTCCCCTATATATATGGATGAATAGATTTGGTATTTTGCAAATTTGCACTAGTACTGAGGCTCGTGACTCATTGAATTATCGGTTTGCCTGATTTCGAAGTGCAATAGTAATGTTGGGATCCGCTTTGCAGCTTAAATTTAACAGTATTTCTGCTGCCTGTAATGCCCTCACAGACTCATAAGCTAATTCCTTGCTAGTGAATTAGTTTGTTTCACTGTTCACAAGAACAAGGAAAAAGGGACACCAAAAGTTTGATTTCTTTTGTTATTTAGTCTCTTCTGCAGATGAAACTTTATATGAAGTTAAAATTGAATGGCCTTAACTGGATAGTAATTGGACCTGTAAGTTGGTTTAGAACTAGATTTAACAAAACTTCCTTGGATTTTTGTTGGCTAGTTTCACTTTCATCTCAGTGTTGCATGGTTGGGGCTTTCCTCTTATGAGATTTTGGAATTTGTTCCAATTAATCGTCGCAAATTGTTTCTCTCTCGTAGCGGATATTCCTGATATCTAGCCACAGATTTTCATTTCCATTTGAGCGAGTTAAGCAGTGATATTTCACAAGTACTAAGGTCATATCATCATTTAGTCTTGATGTCTCAATTGTCCAAATCCTGTTGTGCTGAAATTAGTATTCGGATGTATACTAGTTAGTTACCCGTATATCTTATTCATAACACACATATACAAACACAAACACATATCTCTGCTGCCATTTTCCTTGAGCACCATCCACATTGTCATGATTTGTACCTCCATAATGACATTGGCATTGCCATAAAAGGGCCTTCTTGTTTTGAATACGACACATTAGAATTCAGTTTCCACTACTGAAGTGCCCAAGTTTGGTAGACATAATTATTTGTCAACCTTTTGGCTCTCATAAAATCAATAAAAATCCAAGGCCATCTACTTCTTAGATCACGGTGTTGCGAAATTATTTCGCAAGTACTAGTGAAGTGAAACCTTAAAATAGAGTGGAATTTGGTACTAATTAGTGGGTTGAAGAAGCCATTGAAGTTTGAACATTTGTCAGGATTCAAGTGCAGCCTGTTTTTAAATGAATGGTGGACGCTTTGTCATTCATCACACTAGTAGCCACAAAAATTTTCCTACCCCATGTTATTTTCTCTTTTCCAATGCACATATTTATTATCTTTTTCTCAGATTCTTTTTTGTATACTTAGAGTTGAATCTTCAATCTTCAACACGATAGATTAAAAATATATATATATATATATATATATATTGGGTGGGGTCACTTGATTCCTGTACATTAATTTCATCGATATACCGTTTCTTTCTGCAACTGTTTCGACTGAGGTCCATCTATGCTGTGCCGTGGATCCCATGATCATTTATCAAAGTTGAAAGCTGAAATTTTACTGCCAGAAAAAAAAAAAATAAAAAAGCCATCCCGAATGGTCCTCTAGAGAGGCCATCAATGCGCTCGAGATCGCATTGAGGTGCATTTTCTGATAAATTTTAGTTGCATATTCGAATTATGGTATTTTCCTACAAAGTGCTTTTCAACTCTTCTGTAGCAGTGTTAGTGCCAACCCCTTTTGCATGTGCAGGCACCTATCACTCAAGCGCTAGCTCCTTTCTTAATTCTGAGCTGTATAAAAACAGCCAAAGATAAATAAAAGAATTGTGATTCATCAGGCATGTGAGAGGTAATCTCTACTCATGGAATTAGTCTGCATTTATCATAATGTCATTAGTATTAACATGCAATACTCAAGATTAAAGACAGAAATTACATTACAATGTGTTAAAGAGTTTGGTTTCTGTTTCCTGATTGCTACCCAGTACCCACAGAATTTCTGTTCTGTTGTTCAGAAGCATATTTAAACAATTTGTTATGATTTTAATTGTTTTCTGAAGAAAAATGGTTATAGAATAGAGAGTGGCATGTATGAGGAAATAAGAGACTAGCACTCAAACCCAGAATCTTATTGAGAAAAACGAGCAACCTTATCATCCCACTTGAGAATGAGTAACTTACAACTTTATTGTTAAACATCTTATCTTACTTTTTTCTTAGATTATGCCAGAATAATTCAAGAATTATTATCAGGACCAGTTTTGGTAAAAGTGAAGTAGTTGCAGTCAACTTGTACTCAAGTAGTCTCGGTACAAAGTTTGTATATGAACCACAAGGGTGAGAAGCTCATTGAATGTGCACGGTTGGTTGCAGTGCCAGGCTATTTAAGACCCATGTGAAGTGCATAACACTGAAATAAATGTTCATGTGCATAAAGGAGGCTAATATAATTTAAGAAGGGCAAAAGAAAAACAAACATATTATTATGATAAAGGTTGAACTCTTAGCATCAAAATCGTGGCCAAAAAATTTCCCAATTGCTCCACAGTTTTCAGCACAGCCTGGCTGCATAATCTTCTCATTTATTGGGGGAAAATAACAATTAATTTTGGTTTTTTTTTTCCTCCCCCTCTTTTACATGTATATATAAAGATATAGTTTTTAATTTTATATACATATAGTGTATATTTAATGTAGCACAATGATAATGTCGTGCTACAAATGTGGAAATGTTCTTTGGTATGTCACTATATGGAAATTATGATTGAAATCATGACACTATGGACTGATGACAGCAATTATTTTTCACATATATTGTATGCTTTTGTTTCTCCGTTATTTTTTATTTCTTTTTATGTCTGTTTTTACAGTATTACTAAAGAGCATAAGCGGTCCACCTACTAATACAAGCGTTAATCCCACGGTATATGATCCATAAATGAGACTTATATGGTTGATGAATTTAACGGTCTAAATTTACTAATGACATGAAATTATTGTATAAGCTCATTGGTGTAAGGTAGTATCCATGTGGCTGGATATTGAAGAAATTTCCATGCGGCATTCAAGTGTGTTCGAATTTCGAGTTTCTATATCATTAAATGTGGTGATTATCGTATCCTTAGTGTAGTGAGCTCTAAACTATCTTTGAGTTCTTTTTAAATGGCAGTGAATTCTCTATATCCACAAGAAAAGTCATCCTAACTTTAATTTATTTCCAACTTTCCGATCACAATCCTGCCAACTTGTAATTCAGAGGCTTATCTTCTATTACTAGTGATATTTAGCATTGATGGTATCCCACCCAAGTAACATAAAAGCTATGTAAATTAGGGTACATTTTTCTTGAAAATAATAGCTATAACATATATATATATATTTATGTATTTATATAGATCTACCGACAAACTAGTGATAAAGCCTAAACAAGAGAGTTGAAAGGAAAAATTGGAAAAAAAAAAAAAAAAAAAAGCAGAGTATTAATGTTGGTAAGATAAATTACACTAGTTGTGTTGTGTAACATGTAATGAAACCGACTTGGAAAGAAAGCGATATGGTTGAATTCGACCCACCCTTATCTTCACGCATTTATAGTTACTCTTTAACTCAGTAGCCTCCATTATATTCCCGTTATTATTATTATTATTATTATTATTATTATTATTATTCAAGTTATCAAGAATATAAATCACGTAGGATCAAACTTATGGAAGTTGTTTCAATTATACTCCTCTATAAGTGAACAACAAGAGGCGTGTATATCTTGCTTTTGTTTAATGGTAGATGTTCAACAAGATATAGACATTATAATTCTGGAGTTTTCTTGTTAATAAAGTTCAAGTATTATTTTTCATTTTATTTTAAACTTTCACTAATTCTCAATACTTTAGCACTTATAGTAACCGGATTCTGAATTTTTAACCACATCAAAGAGGTAACACACAAATATATATATATATATATATATATTTGCACATGTAAAGATGTAACACACAAATATATATATATATATTTGCACATGTAAAGAGGGACTGTTATCCAGTACCCTTTCTATACGATACTTGTTGTAAGAGAAATTGTAATATATCTCTCATTTGACATTAAATCAAAAGACACAATAGGATTGAGAGAGCTGCGAGGGCCGAGATAGTTGAAAGGGCCGCAAGAGTCGAGAGAGCGGTGCAGCTGCGCCACACAGGTGCGTGGCCTCTCGGGCACTCTACCTGCAACCCACCCAACAAAATGAGAGGGCGGCGTGGCTGCGCCCCACAGGTTTGCTGGTGCGCTCCCTTCGGGCTGAGTGGGCCATGCAAGTTAGGCGCGCGGCCTTGTAATTCTTTTTGATATGAGAATTTCAATTTTTTTTTTGAGTTGTTTCAAACAGTTGTGTTTATTGGTTGTATATGTTCATACAAAACTGAATTATTATCAGTAATTGATATATCAATTATGATAATTGAATAGATACTAAAAGAGATGTCTTTGTAATGAAAAGGCACCTCTTGGAGAATGTTATATGGGTTACCATGACCATGAAAAAACACCTCTATGTTTTTAAAAAATCGAAAAATTTACTGATTTCATATCTTTATTCTGGAATATAATATTATTGTTAGATATTATGTTCAAGGGTTTGTTATATCTTAGGGATAATTTACCATTAAACTCTTTAGCAGACTTAGTACTGAGGGCAAATAAAACTTTAAAGGAAAGTATTCTCAATACGCCTTAAACCTTCTTTGTTTTCAGTTCTATTTGCCTCCATTGTTCTTGTTCTCTCTCATTCTCCAACACTTATAACTTTTTTTATGATATGTTGTTCCAATAAGGTGATTCTATGTCTATTTTTCAACATATACCATGTGATAAAGTTCTAAATATGAAGTTAATATAAATTAACTAGTTATTATATGTTTCTAAATAAAAAATTACAAGTGTCGGATGGTATCCGATACCAGATACAACACTTTTCTATATATATATAAATATTATTTATGCTCTTTGATGATGTTAGGATTTTGACAAAAATACAAGAAGAGCTTTGTCCTACATTTGAAAGGAAGCAAGAGTTAAGGGATTTTGAAGGTTTTGCACATGGTAGATTTCTTTCTGAGTGTTGTGATTTTTCTCCTATTTTGGAGTTTTCCACGTAAATATTTGTAGTGTGGTAATTTGTGATTATTTTCTTATTTATTTCTCTGTATATTTTTGTTTATTTGATTCCTAGGGGTGGCCTTGGGGATCCAATTTTCCCAACAGATGATATAGAGGAAGGTAGGTAGAATTTCCTCTTTTTTTGTTTTTGTGTTTTTGTATATGTGATATACTCATGGAAGAATAATAATTAATGATATGATTTTTTACGGAAAGGGTAAGAATATGCAATCATTGTTCGAATACCAGAAGAAACGAACTCCCTAGTTCATTAAATGAATGTGTTTCGAGTTATGTCTTGAACCATCTGAACTCAGAAGTTTTCATTAATTTGCAGTATGCACGATGTATTATTTCAAAATGATATTGCTCAAGAGTACAATGTGTTTGCCACACATATGTTATGGGTTACAGCTTTTTAATCCTTTTCTATACCAAAAAAAAAAAAAAATGTTGCAGCACATGGTTGGTTCACTTAGCTTGGGTGTTTTAATAATTTTTTTTTTAATATAGCACAGATAACAGAAGGAATTTTTAGTACCGTGACCTCCAAACTAGTCGATCTTTGATAACTTGCTCTCTTAATTTTAAGTTTGATAATTTACCTGATAAATTTTCTAAATCATTGTAATTTATGTCCCAACTAGTTCAACTTTCTTAAATTTGTGACGGGAAGCCTATGTGCGCCTTATGAAAAGGCGGAACATCCCATATCTAATCAAAAATATCAAAATCCTGATCAAACCCTAAGAGAAATTTTCTACATTTAAAAATTCTCAATTGAATGGGAATCTAGCACACTAGGGCATAGAAAGTTTGAAGGATAAGTTGTCGAAGATTGACAAATATGGGAAGCTATAATATTAAAAGCCCTAAAAGAAATGTAAACGTACTCAAAATAAGGACATTTTGAATTTACTTCTGTTACACACAAACAATTTAGTGATTGCATCAAAGACAATTTAAGGATGTTCTATTCACACCCTCAACCACATATAGGGATGATATTTTTATCTATAAGTGTGAGTAAAATTAATCACCCGTATGGATGCAGGATGGGAGTGGGGGAAGCTCCTCATATCTGCATCCACCACCCTATATATATTCCCTATAATAGAAGAAAAAAAATAAAATTAGTGTTTTAATGTTTTAGTTATTTATGAATTTAGTTTTATGGATTTCTGAGGTATTGTTTTTAACATATCAATTTCATTTTTAATTATGACTATGTTATTAAAATTTATGAAAACTTTAATAGAAATTATTTTAATTTTTTTAATAATTTTTTATGGATAAATGGATAGAATATGGGTATAATACCACCAACAGGTATTACCTGCCCCCGCACTTGCATTAAATTAAGTGAATATGAGGGTGGGTATGGGGGATAAAAAGGGAGGCGGATATGGGGGTGGGGGAGGTATACCCGCGCCCATATCCACCCTATCGCCATCCCTAACCACACACTCGTGCTTGTGTTTGTTTGAATTAAAATTAATCTACTAACTTAATGGTTGGTCACTATCATATATTGAATACCTCATATTTATTGTTTTCCTCCATTATAAAAAAACATATATATATATATATATATATATCCTTTCAAAAAAAAAAAACATATATACAGAGATATTTCCTCATACACAATAGAAAAGGAAGAAGAAGACGCTAAAGTAGGTTGATCATGAAAAACTAACTTATATAATTAGTGCAATAAAATGGGAAGCATTTTTCTTATTTCTTTCTTTTTCCCCCTTTTTTTTTCAAGGAAAAAACATGTTTTTTTTTTTTTTTTTCCCTTTAGAAGAGTATTAACATAAAGTCTGCTCAAGATTAGCCATACGTCGAACATGGACATAAATGCACAAATCCATGCCTATTGTTTTTTTTTATTTTTTTATTTCTTTCTTTCTTTTAACTACGTTAGTTTTGAGCTATCATTCATTCAGTACTTTACATTTCTATGTCTTTTTTATTCCCTCCGTTTTTTTCTTTCTTAAAAAAAAAAAAAAGAAAAAAAAAAAAAAGGAATTCAGCAGATCAGCATAGAGTGAGTGACCTAAAATGGGGAGCCACATTTGCAATTTACTTCTTAGACAGAACAAGTCCTTCTGTGGCCGGCAAAGATGAAAGCATTATTTTGTTGATGGATGGACCATTTCCCATCTTTTTAAATGATATTTTCCGCCTCTTCTTTCTACATCATCATTTAATTTTTGAAAAAAATTTATAATAGCTAGACTTCAAAAGTGATTATGATATGTTTCGGCGATAAAAATTACGTAATTCTAGTGCGAATTCCTTAATGCCCGCTTTCTCTTTTCTTGTTTTCGAAAATTAATAAAGAAAAAGAAATTAGCTAACCATCAGTCCACATCCCACTTTAAAATATGGCTACTTAAAAAGTTGATAAAAGAATCAATTGAATTAATCTTTACGTGCTAGTGCAATACCACGCCAATTTTACTTAAAATTTTGAAGGATACGGACAGATGCTGCGAATCTTGAATGATTTGGCAAATTATACACTTTTGGTCCTTTGTAATTTGTGTTCGGTAAGTAATAGTATTGTCTAATAATATATGAATTTGTTATATATATATATGTATCATTATCGGTCAAATAAACCAAAATGCAGTAGTTACAGAAGTAAACTCTCCATGCTAATTATTTCTGTTTCATTAGTAATAGTTACAGGAGTGAATCTATTCTCCGAGTAAAATCAAATCAAATTCTTTTTATTGATTAATAAATCCTTAGATTTATGTTATAATTATATAAACGAAGGGGAGGGGACGACACGACACTAATAATAATAATGTAAAAAGAAAAGAAAGAAAAGAGAGAGATGCTTAATTTAGTGTATAAAAGTATATTAATGTGAAGCATTTTCCCCAAGTTCATTAGAAGCAAGAAAACGTTTCTACTTGGATAACCAGTATCTTCATCGTCAACAATTGCATACCATCATGAAATTCAATTGAATCGCCGCAATGTTGGATAACACAGAGATTTAAAAGATTTTGATGATAGTGACTAGATATTTTGTTTTATACTACTTTTATTAGCTTGAATTCTGAATTTCATTGCCTACTCAACTTTCAATTACTAGGCTGTGGACAGACGAGAATGGAAAATTTTGAATAAAATTTTTTGTACATATTAATGAATTAGCAGAAAGCGACTTGAAACAAACCGCAATAAAGACCATAATAAATACACGATCCCTTATTGAACACACATATGCATATTACACATTTAAAAGTTTTTAGATTAAAAAAAAATTATATTTTGGATGACGTTCTTTTTTTCACACTCTGATTAGAATCAGTTTCTTCAAAAGAAACTCTCTCTCTCTCTATATATATATATATATAGATGTATGTATGAACATGTTTACTCCCAACACTTCATCACGACCCCATGATAGGAAAATTAAGAAAATAGTGCAAAGATATATGTGCGTGTGTGTATATATATATATGCATGCAAGGAATAATTAGAGAGTCAATGAGATAAAATGAGCTCTTCATCAACAAGTTGAAATTAAAAAACAGCTGATGAGAGAGAGAGAGAGAGAGATGCCAAAACTGCAATAGAATAGTTGCTTTCACAACTATACCAAAGCATGTAAACCATATTTTATTACATGTCACATATATGAAAACCGTGGAAGCAACTAACAACAATTTTGGCAAATAATATTTCTATGTGGTTTTTAACCTAACTTACAATTAACAGCAACCCAAAAAAAAAAAAAAAAAAAGAGAAAGAAAAGTACCGAGAGTTTTAACTTCACTTGGCGGTTTGACTAAGTCAACTTTTTTTGTGGGCAAATATTTAAAACATTGGAGAATCAGAAGGTGAGGAATTCACCAAATTGAGAATGGTATTCCAATAATTCTGATCATTATCATGGTAGTGATGTTCATGACCGCCACTCACACCCGTTCCATTATCAGAACCACCGCCGCTGCCGCTGCCGCTGCCGCTGCCGCTGCCACCACCGCCGCCTTCTGACAGACTCCGGTCCTCGGAGCTGTTAAGTAAAAGACTAGTAAACCCCTGGTCGTCAGCAATATTAACATCAATGCCAACATCAACTTCATGGGCATTATTTGCACTAGCACAACTCGTCCACGTCCCACCAAGCCCCGAAGTAAACGACAACGAATTCTCCAACCCTTCTTCATATTTGTTGTCGTTTAAGCTAGCGGTAGAGTTATTCCCAAACCGTTTCCAATCTTGTTCTCCTTCTTCTTTGACCATCCCGGTCTCGGAGGAGGCAGAGGAAGATCCGACAAACTCATGAACGACCGTGCGTTTCTCGGAGAAGGTCAGTGTCGACGTGGGAGACTCGAGATCTCCACGAAACACGCCAGTTGACTTTGACCAAACGACACTATTATTCCAATTAGTGGTTGTAGGAGTTGTAGTACGTGAGGGCATGAGCTGAGTCACGAGGTCGGCTGGCTTAGAAGCCGATGTGTTGCGAAGCTTAGACTCTCTGACCAGACGGGCTTCGGCTTCGAGCCGAGCGCTCTCCCACTGAGCCATGTGGCTGAGATTGGATGCGTTTTTGGACTGAGCACCGTCGTTTGAGAGGAGGTCGTTTTTGGGCTTGTGGGTCACAGGGTCTATTCCCATTTTGGCTAACCTTTTCTTGAGGTGGGTGTTCCAGTAGTTCTTGATCTCGTTGTCTGTTCTTTTTGGCAAGTGGGTTGCTATAGCCGACCACCTAAGAATCAACAACCACAACAACAAACAAATGAACACGACACATAGAAATCTACTAAAAGTTAATGATTTCGAAGAATATTTCATCAGGGCATGTAGAGCTAAGAAACTATGGAAATTATTTAATTTTGATGAAGATTTTTTTTTTCCCATGGCTCTTTCTGTTCTCTTGCATTAAAAGATAGGTGTTTTATTTATGATGAATTTTTGGTGTGTGTCAGAAAGGCAGTAATTCCTGGGGAATGGAGGAGATGATCACATTTTCAAACTTCTTGCAGATAATCAATGAAATTATTTGTCATTATAAGTATTACTGAAGTTTTAAATAAATACAAATAAATAAATAAATATATATATATATATATACACATAAATTTTTGGGTCAGAGACTGGCTGGTTGAGGTTAAATCATATTGGGCCATCACATTTAAAGCATATCACGCAGAAGAGTGTTCTTCATGTAATGCCAGCTGATGAATGATTCTTCTACTGTATTATTATGGGTATTATTTTTTTTTGGTAAAATAAACTCAATAATTCAAAACATGTAAGGAGTTGTAAGACTTTTTTTGGGGTGGTATATATAAAATTCAATGAATTTACGGGAGACAGAGAGAGAGAGAGAGAGAGATGGGTTTAACATCATTGTCACCATTAATGATCAAAATAATTGATCAATTTTAAAATTCAAGTAAATTATGAGACGCAATTTTCAATTTGGTTTCACATTATGCATTATAACAAGTTTTATATATAGCTTTTGAAAATTTAGGAAGTACTCTAATTAGTCCTTAGCTTGCTAATTATTAGTTCTTGCTTTCAACAAGATATCTTCGTGTTTTCTTGAGGAAGAGACTACTTAATTAATAAATAAATAACAACATGAATGGACAAAAATAAAAGCTGAGGACTTATCACTCATTAAAACTCTTATCACATTTGACCACAGAAAGAAAGCCATTTGGTTTTCTTTAAGAGAAAAAAACAAAATGACAATGTTAATAACTTGGTAGAATATTATACTGAGCTCATATATATATATTTATATATTTGTGTGCGTGTATATATAAGTACCTGTTCCCTAGTAGAGCATGGAGTTGAATAATGGTTTGTTCTTCTTGCAAACTGAACTTTCCCCTCTTGATATCAGGTCTCAAGTAATTAGTCCATCTTAATCTGCAGCTCTTTCCACATCTCTGAAGGCCTATAAATCATACAACAACAAACAAACAAACAAACAAAAGGGTTTTAAAAAAGGTTCTTCCTTTGATCACTTGAATCGAACTTTGAAGAAGTTTCATATAATAGTGGTATGTCCGATATATATATATATATATGTATATATATATTTATACACATACTAAGTACGCGACGGGTATTGTAAGAGTGACAGACTTGACTTGCTATCACGATCTACTGAGATTCAACCCTATAAAAAAGATGTACCAGCTTTTGCAGGTAAGGCTCGCCAGCTTCCATGGCCATGTTCTTCGATGTAAGCCAAGAGTTTCTGGTCTTCTTCAGGAGTCCAAGGTCCTTTCTTCAAGCCCACCTTGTCGCAGCACGGTGACCGACCCATTTGGAAATTATAGTAGAAAACGGAAAAAAAAAAAAAAAAAAAAAATTCACCTTACGAAACAAGAGGCTTCTGCTCTTCCTTGTACAACACAAGAAATAATGGACAAGAAATAATGGAGAAGAGAGAGAGAGAGGAGAGAGAGGATTTGTCACTCTGCCTTGTAAATGAAGATGAGAGAAAGGTCAGCGACATAAATGGATAAAGAAATAAATATATGATCAGACAGTGTGTGTGTGTGTGTGTGTTTTCCATATATAAAACTTTACAAGACAATAGGACCCTTTAGTTTCTTTCTCCTACCTATATATATACATATACATATATATATATATAGCTGAAACTCAGTGGCATATTCCATGTTGCATACGCATGTGCTATAGCTGTGTGTGTATACACATATATATAAATATATTATACATATTGTTTAAGTGGTGCAAAAGATATTATTTAAGAAAAATGTACGGTCTCAATGTTGTCTTTTTACATAATTAATTCCAGGGAGATCTTTTGGAGACGTCACCAAGAATTATTGCGTAGTGTCAGCTGCGATTTCTCTAATTAAGACAATATTGGCTTAATTTTTTGCGTCTTAATAATAATAAAATCTTCGGTCGTCTTAAACTATAATTGATATAGACAAAGGAATGTATTATGTGCTTTTCAACATGTTGAAATTATTTTTATTTGCGTGTTTTTTAAAGTCCCATAAAAACCCATTATTGACGTTAAATTGAGGCAAACAATATCATATATACAAAGGTACTATATCAGTCTTTTATAAATATAATAATAATCCTAACTTTTCTCAAAGGGAGACCCCAAAGACGGTAACTTTTTTGGCACTCAAAGCTTAGAAAATTTGTACTTTAATTTTCAACATTTTAAGCGTTTAAAATGCATGAAATGCATTTTTTTTTTTTTAGAGAAAGAAGAAAATAATATATTTTAACAATAAATAATTTAATAAGTAACTAGTAAATAGTAAATTATTACATAAATAACTATTTATTAAAAATAAATAGTTAATTTATTAGAACAGATGAATTATTTATGTTAAATATGATTTTTGTTTTAAATATTTTAAATTTGTTTTTTTTTTTTTATACTTTGTAAAATTATTTACTATATAATTTTGGATCAGGCCGTTTGTCTAGATCATATCAATCTTAGAGATCAAATCGAGCAGTGCAATTATGAGTAGAAAATCAATAGCCAAAAAGCGAATATATTGAAGTATTTATTGGCTCATAGGTTGTTGACCAATTAACAGCAATTCCACATGGTGAATCTTAAGGTAGGTTAGAATTAAGTTGGACCTTCATTTGAATAAAAAAAAAAAAAAAAAAAAAGGGGTAAAGTAACTTCTCTCTCTCTCTCTCCTTTTTTTTTTTTTTTTTTTTTAACACTAATGCGATTGAGATGATTGCACAGTCGATCGATCCACATCAGCACCGTTTAATTCGGGGTACCAGCTACAAAATGCTATCTAGTAGAAGGAGATTGCTAGCTAGCTAATGAAACGTTCCAAATTGAGAATATAATATGTTGCTTATTCATATAATTTATGCTAATACTATAAATGTGTTAGTCTGAAAATGAATACGTGACTTAATAATAATTAGCCTACAAAATTAGGAAAAAGATTATGGTACTAAATAATAATGCTTCTCAGATAATCAAAAGCAACAATTGGCTTCTTGGCTGCACCAATTTCCACTTAGCTAGCTATATGGTTATTATACATATTAGCAAAAACACTGTTCTATGCATGTTTTAATTTTATTATATTTTAATATATCCATATGTTTTTAGAATTTACAAATATATTTTTTGAATTTGAAAAGTTTGTTTCAATTTTATTTCTTGCATGTTTTACGGACGAAAAAGCAAGGAAAAATGACGAACATACCCTCAATTAGACCAAATTTATTTCTTAAACATATCTTTTTTCTTGAGATCAAATTTTGTAAATAGTTTATTCAAATTTAAAAAAAAATGGAATTCAAGATCTCTTTTGAATCTAAACTTATAAAATTTTTCATAAGAAAAGTATAAGGGGGATGGAATTGATTTTTTTTTTTTTTTACTTTAAAGGACGCGCGCCTTTGTAATTTCCATTAGAGGAATAAAATGATAATTAAAACTAAGAGGCATAATTTTGTAGTTAATTTTTTTTAATTGACTATATATATGAATATGCATGTCATAACAGATCACAAGAGTTAATATACATACTAGTTTTTATGCTGACGGTACAAAATGAAGGCCGATTGATGCAGGATAAACGTAGCTTCTTTGTACATCAACCATATATATGACATACTCCCTATACTTTCAGTATCCGATGTTGACGAATCAGCTCATATCGAGAGCACAATCTTCACCGTCGCTAGTTTTGATTAATAAATATACACTATATACACATACATATAAATATATAAATATATATATATATATAATGCAAGATCATCAGATTTCAAAATATTACATAATTTGCAGCCCCACATTTCATTTCTACACACACACACACACACACATGCATATATATATATATATATATATATATAGGTGTATAAGATTAGATCAGAATGGTGTTTCACCTTGGAACATCCATGGAACTTGCTTCATTCAGTAAGCATACATACATGTACTCGAACTATAGGTATTTGCAAATATATGCATGTTGTAGAAAACATTAATTTCCACTACAGTAAATTATGACTAGCATATGCAATACAACTCTTTATATATATATATATATATGTATTTTATATATTAATATGTTATAAGTTAACAATTAGGGATTGAATTTTTCTAATAGTATAATATAATATAATATGATACGTGTATATATATATATATATGTCAGTGTGAATGTGCCGACACTTCGACATGAAATGTTTCCAATCAACAGTCCCAAATCCGAAATAATCTAAACAAATGAGATGTATAAACAATCACGGAAAAAACACCTGATTGACACAAATTTTTAGATTATTATATCGACATGATATAAAAAATTAACACTAGACTAATAGGACAAAGAAGTAAACTAAATTTAACTAAAATTTATATCACGTTGATCAATAATAAAAAAAAATTTATGTTATGTTGATCAATAGATGAAAACAAATGTGGTAATTTAAGTAACTTTATCAATAATTTATCTAAGAATTTAATACACAAAGCTCTATAAAAAAAGCCATGTTTTTAATTAAATTAATATACCATATATAATACAACCACGCTATCCATCACAGTGATCTTATAAGTGTTTTTGAATTAATAATGTCCGATCACTATCTTCTTTTTGTGAAGGATGTTCACATTTCTGATTTTGTATATATACATATACTTAATATTACCAAGCGAATACAAACGGTGTACAACCCTAGCTAGCTACCAATTAATATCAAGAGACAAAAACTATGGTGCAACCCTAATAAAAATTGTAGGGTCCACTGGCTTTGACTGTGATCTTATCACTAAACCGATTATCCAAAGTTTAAACTAAAAAATATATATGTTTTCGTATATGCCTTCACTGATATAATAGATTTTCTTAAATTACTTGGATTTACCATCTCTATTCTTATATAACTCTTTAGTACCATAAAATACACACACACACACACACACACACACGCACACATGCATAGATTATAACTAAAACCCCTTTTGTGATCCGGTTATTTTTCACCATCATCATGACAAGAGATTTTTGGGAGGGTATTTTTGGAATTTGAAAAGTACCCTAGATGGGGAAATTTAGTGAGGTGGGCTCTATGCCTGTGAAAGGGTGTGAATGATTTGGTGCACGAAAGGACCAAAAGGGGTCCCATAGAGGAGAGAGAAAAAAGAGGGGGGGTGCAATAAAATGGAAAATTAAAACGAAAAAAAAAAAAAAAAAAAACATATTGTACGTGGATCCAAGAAATAAATTGGGGACATGATAATAAATGCAAAATTGATAATTGCCAGCTCTAGCAGTGTCCGTGGACCCACCCATGGTCCAAACAGGCATTTAATGGATGCCCATAGCCGTCAACCTTTGCGCAAGTCCGCGCGGGTGAAAAGTTCTTCTCCAAACGAAACTGAAATATATATATATTAGACGCAGTTTATGGTAGCGGAAAAACCTCTCTCTGTAATTATCTCCACTGTATGACAAGGAATATATCTATAGTTTTTTGAAATTAACCCTGGGTTAATTTTATTAATAATATTTTTAAAAAATTTATTATTAAAAATAATATCATTTTTTTTCTTCATTATTAGCATTGTCACGTCATTAAAACCTATGATATGTAGGGTCCAACAGCATTTAATGTATATCAAATTACAGATTTATCATCATCTCTCACCAGCTCAAATATCTCTCTCCCTCACATGTCCCAAAAATTTTTTTCAAAGCAACATCTACAGTGTTTTAGAGAGAGAAACTGAAATCTAGGGAGAGAAAAAGTTGTCACCTACCGAAATTGCTCGGAAACCGACCGAAACCACAACGAAAGCCTTCTATAAATCGCTTGGAAGTCTGTGAACGTCAGAGAATCTTCTAAAACTACCCATGTCGAAACCCACGAAATTGGCTAAGAAAAACATTATTCCCCAAAAGAGGTCTCTTCGAGTAAAGGCTTCGGCATATAAAAGGTCACCGGCCAAGAAAAGTTCTAAAAAACCGACACCAGCGAGCAAGAAAAGGGTGACCGAGGAAGGGGTGAAGAGAAAGCAGGGGCAAAATCGAAGAGAAAGCAGGAGCGTGAATATCATTGTGAGTCATCTATATAATGACCGGGTGGTCATTTTTGTATTTACCATGACTTTGTTAGTTTCAATACTAGTGTCGGTCATTTACATTTTGTATTTACCGTACATTTATTAGCTTCAATACTAATATCGGTCATTTACATAATGACCGAGTGCTCATTTTTGTATTTACCGTATCTTTGTTAGCTTCAATACTAGTGTCGGTCATTTACATAATGACCGGGTGGTCATTTTTGTATTTATCGTGTCTTTGTTAGTTTTAATACTAGTGTCGGCCATTTACATAATGACCATGTGGTCATTTTTGTATTTACCGTGCCTTTGTTAGCCTCAATACTAGTGTCGGTCATTTACATAATGATCGGGTGGTTATTTTTGTATTTATCGTGCCTTTGTTAACTTTAATAGTAGTACCGGTCATTTACATAATGACCGGGTGGTCATTTTTATATTTGTCGTGCTTTTGTTAGTCTCAATACTAGTATCGGTCATTTACATAATGACCGAATGGTCATTTTTATATTGTATTTACTGTGCCTTTGTTAACTTCAATACTAATGTCGGTAATTTACATAGTGACTGGGTGATCATTTTTGTATTTATCGTGCCTTTGTTAGCCTCAATACTAGTGTCGGTCATTTACATAATGATCGGGTAGTCATTTTTATATTTACCGTGCCTTTGTTAACTTCAAATACTAGTGTTGATCATTTACATAATGACCGGGTGGTCATTTTTATATTTTCCATGCCTTTGTTAGCCTCAATACTAGTGTCGGCCATTTACATAATGACGGGGTAGTTATTTTTGTATTTACCGTGCCATTATTAGTCTCAATACTAGTGTCAGTCATTTACATAATAACAGGGTGGTCATTTTTATATTTACCGTGCCTTATCCGATTATTTTTGTATTTACCATGCCTTTGTTAGCTTCAATACTAGTATCGGTCATTTACATAATGACCGGTGGTCATTTTTGTATTTATCGTGTCTTTGTTAGCTTCAATACTAGTGTTGTTCGTTTACATAATGACTGGGTGGTCATTTTTATATTTACCGTGTCTTTATTAGCTTCAATACTAGTGTCGGTCATTTATATAATGACCGGGTGGTCATTTTTATATTTATCATGCCTTTGTTAGCTTCAATACTAGTCCATAATGACCGGGTGATCATTTTTGTATTTACCGTGTCTTTATTAGCTTCAATACTAATATCGGTCATTTACATAATGATCGGGTAGTCATTTTTATATTTACCATGCAGTTGTTAGCTTTAATACTAGTGTCGGTCATTTACATAATGATCGGGAGGTCATTCCTGTAATGACCATACCTGGGTTATCTACATAATGACCGGATGGTCATTTTTATATTTACCGTATATTTATTAGCTTTAATACTAGTGCTATTTTTAATATTAAAATTCTTATAGGTGTTATTAATAAAATTAACCTATTATTATAAATAATTGTAAATGAGTTTTCTTGGTGATCCTTGGGCCTCTTTTCCTCTTGTTTCATCGAAACCTCTATGTAGAGTTTTACATATTAAAGTGTTCTGGAAGTTATTGCATTGTATTTAACGGTTTGCCAGAAACTGAAAACGATTATTATGCAAAAAATGCTTGCATTAATTAATTATTACAAGCTAGTCAGCACGCATAAGCAAATTGTATAATTTACCACATATTCCCCGATATATATTTAATATGGCAATATACTACTAGCATATCATGTTTTTGTTGATGGTGATAATTGATTAATTTTTGTGTGGCAAATTAAAAAAAAACAAAAAAGTTCGAGGCTCGGAGTAAGCATGATAAGTGTTTGATAGAACAATTATATAAATTAACTTAAAATAGAGCTTTTATAGTAGGACTTCTTACTTAATATTATCGATCGATAAAAAATATTTTTTAGTCATTAGATTAGTTTTTTTTTTTTAAAACGATCCAGGATACTTAAAAATTTGCAACACGTGATTTAAAACTGCTTCAGTCATAAATCAGACCGGTTAAATTTTAATCTAATAATTAAAATAACAGTTTTAAAATAAAGAGAGATATATCATAAAAATTCCCTAAATTTTAAATAAGCTACTTTCTTGTTAATATATTTACCAGTATATTTTTTGTTCAAATAAGATAGTAACTAATTTCATTTTATATTTATTGCAAAAGCAATATATTTGATTGATTACATTGATGGAGATGCAAAGATTGAACAGATAAGGTTGATAACTTTTAAGGAGGGAAAATAATAGTTACTAAGTTAGTAATGAATTATGAATAAAGCTAGCCAACCAGCTAGTAAGTTCAGAGACGTCATCCTATATATCTATATATTTAATACATAGGCATAAAGAAGTATAAAACAATTAAATAATTGTATGAATATATATATATATATATATATATATATATATCTGTTGCTCTTATTAGCTCTACAAGAAAGGGGAAAAAAACAAGAATTGATAGTGGTCAATGGGATGTAGTTTTCAACATTTTTCATATGAAGTGTCTCTTGAAACATAGCTTGTCTATGGTTTTTATGAGAGGACCATCCTTTCAACGGTCTTTATAAGAGGATCATCCTTTCAACGTAATTTATAAAAGTAAGAAACATAAGATGACATTCATTCAATGTAATTTTGACATTAAAAAGGCGTAAAAATATTTTAGGGATGAATTTCTATAGGTTACTCCCTCCCATATTTCAACACCGGTTTGGAATGTAATAACTATATGTCTTAGTGTTAGGTATGCTCTTTCAACATTCATAATTCGATTAATAAATATCATCTACTACTTTTTAATATCAGTATTATATTAAATGGTTATAAATATGATAACTTGGTTTTGCAGCTCATAAAATGTTTCAAAGCATAAAAATCCTTTTATTCCTCTCTTTCATTTGATGACATGATATTGTTGTGTAAATTGTGGATCTTATTTATTACTACATATGCATGCATGGGAAATTAGTACTTGGTTAGTCAAAAAGCTAGTTTACTTACCTTCCATTCTTATCCCATAAATTTGAAACGATCTATGTCTTTTTTTTATATGATATTATCTACTTTAAGCCTCATGTCCGTACGATTTTGCTCTTTAGCTTACCTTAAAAGGTCTCATATATCATTTGAAGATTGTTTT
Organism: Ficus hispida; assembly: GCA_025413025.1. NCBI lineage: Eukaryota > Viridiplantae > Streptophyta > Magnoliopsida > Rosales > Moraceae > Ficus > Ficus hispida. The sequence goes on from CM046365.1 coordinate 27,465,340, forward strand.
TTTACTTATAAACATTACATATATCCATTCTCAAATGATGTGAGACTGCACAGCTAATCTTTTTCTCATAAGAATTGATGACTGTCACAATCACTCCTATTTTTGGGGTTCAACGTCCTCGTTGGTTATACTTCCGGTTGGCTATGGGCTTTGATACCATTTGTAATGACTCATACTTCCCTTTGATATGATATTATTCACTTTGGACATCGTATCCGTACGGTTTTATTCTTGATCTCACCCTGAAAAACCTCATACCATTATGAGATGGTCTCTTTATTTATAAACCATCACATATATCAATTCCTAAATAATATAGAACTGCACAATTTATTATTCTTTTTAAGGATTGATGACTTTCACATACTTCTTCCATATAAAGTTTGTTCACTCACAATCCAACTTGGCAAAAACTGGATGGTTTCTTTCATTCCAGGAATTGTTTCTTTTTTCTTTTGTTTCAACTGGCAAAAACTGAATGGTTTCTTTTGTGTGTGTGTAAGTTCCAAGTGCATGTCAAAGTTTCTCGTCTATGGACAGATATAATGTGAGACGACAAACTAATAGTTCCAGCGTATAACATAAAAAAGATTCTTATTAAAAATTTCATTATCATGCAAGTAATTATCATACTTCTTTCCTTCATATATATTTTCACCGATCTTATATAATCTTTCACTTATACCCACTTGTAACTAGGGCCCAATTACATGGATGATATGCCAATTAATATTCCAATAGTGGTGGAATATGTTGTTGTCTTTTTACCATTAATAAATTGACGATTGTTACCCAACCTAAATTTAAGATTCGACACTTTAAAATCTCATTTTAAGATTCATATTATATTAATATAAGTTTTTGTAGTGGATCATGTAATGGTGGAACTAAAAGTGAGCTTATTTTTTGAGGAAGAGCTCGTTTGTAACACCGATTCTAATTGGAATTTTGTTTATTCAACTTCAAAACTCTCAAATTTATATCTTAATTTCTCTCTCTTAAAGTGACATGAAATTCAAATATCAAAAGTCTATACCTTTATAATTTCAAGTCGAAAAAAAGATAATTATTACATGCAAATGCTTACAATGACAATGACAATGACAAGATCCATAATCGCCTGTTTTTTTTTTCTTTTTTTTTTTTGTGAATACAGTTGGTTTTTTTTTTTTTTTTTACATTATTTCCTATATCATAATTTATTTTCAATTTATATTTTAGCCAAATTATATACATTTGAACCCAATTTGCAAAATTTCAATCCCAACCATTATTGTTCTAAACGGATTCTTAAATTGTGTCAGGTCTTTTCTGTTCTGTTAATAAGTTTCTAAATCTCTCCTCTGTAGATGAAAGGAGATGAGGGACAGAATGATCCTTGTGATTTATAATTTTTTTAACGTTGTATATATTTATTTAGATGCTTGTAGATTCTTGATGCCTATTACAAGAACAATTATGCTAAGAAAACATTGACAAAGTAGCTTAGAATTTGGATTAAGAATTAGCACTTTGATTGCTTGATCACCAACTATTGCCATTAATGTTACAAGACATGAATTAATTGCACTTAATTAGCTTTGACATATTAGCATTCCCCAACCCTCTGTCCCATCAATTCTTTACATGTAAACCATGACAAATTCGATATTGGCTACCTAGTCTCCCACTTACTTATCGTTTAATTGAACAATAATAATACTAACTAGCTACTCTAGCTAGTATCTAATCTAGCTAAGGCCCATGGTATACACGGCCTTCAACAAACTTACTTGATGATAGTGTTTCATCTAATACTGTTGTATATAGGGTACGGTGATCACGACTCACAATAAATTATTCCCTCAAATACATATATCACGTTATCGTATGTATATATATGATATATCCGTTTAAATAAATATTTAATATTTAAATGATTTATCAATATCAATTTTATATTAATCATTTAATTTAAGTGAAATATATTTAAAAAATAAATAATGATAAAAGATATAATATAAAATTCATGTTGATAAATCACTTAAATATTAATATTTATTAAATAAGCATATTAAGTAAGTATGATAATATAATATATCTACTATACTTAATAATTTGTCAGTGGTCACATCTAATTCAGATAACCACTTTTTGATAATGATTCAAGCAAATAAATGGTTATTAAAATTAATCCTATTGAAAAGAGAGTTCTACCCCTATTCAACTATTAATTGAACCATCAAACTCAATCAAGCAAGAAAGTCAAAGGAAACATAATTTCACTGAATCACTGAATATTATTTATGTGGGCAATCAAAAATGAATTAGGTATTTTACTATGAGTTATATAAAACTGAAAATATTGATTTCATTGACGTACATATATATATGTGTGTGTGTGTGGTCGGAGTGGAGAAGCACAAATGCATGAACAGAACTACATAAAGACGTTGGATATATGGTTTTGGGCTCTCTTTTTCTTTTGGGCTTCTGAGTTTTTCTGCTCTTTCTTTGTGGGTTTGGGTCACAAATTGTGACCTATTTTTCAATGTAGATGACGCAAGGTTTTATTTTGATTTTCCATGTTGCATCACATGCTTATGTGTGTATGTGTTTTTTTCCCCCTCTTTTTTTTTTTTTTCTTTTTTCTTTTTTTAAGGTCGTCCATTAATACTTTTATTTTTATTTTTTATTTTTTCGTTTTCTGATTACCATATTGGCCAAGCCATACAAAATGTAGATATACATATGTTTTAATTATTTCCTTCACAAGTGTGACATAATCTAGTTCTAACTATGAGTTATGTAAATTCATGCATATTATTGCCGAATACGTTAAACTAGTGAGACACGCTAGTTTTTTTTTTTAATAAATATTTTTAATATTTTTCAATTAACTGTTTTTATGATGTGATTATAAAATCTCTCTGTTAATCTCCGTCAAATCCTTACCAACTAGACCAACACGCTAGGTTTTTAGATATTTGTTGTGATCAGCTTTTCATATACGTTTTGCTTTTTCTTATCAAAATGATCTATTGTTGCGTTGTCCTCGCCTACAAAGTTAGCAACAAGCCAAAGTTAGACAAACCTGTTTGCATTCTGTCTATGACATGTATATACATATATATATGTATAATACATATACAGATATATTGTTATGTATGAATTGAATGTTGAATGATCTCTTTCATCTTATTATTTCCAGGGTATCACTTTTAATGTTTTTCCTTCCTTTTTTTTTTTTTTTGGTAATTAATGTTTTTCCTTCTAGTACAATTTAGTTGATAAAGACACAAAGTAATTTGCCTCTTTGATATAATATTCATGACTAAAATTTTCTGTAAAAATAAAATAAAATTACATAATTAGCTATCTCTCATTTTCTCTTGCTAACTAATTTTACGATAAGCTTCTTTTGACATATTCCAAGAATATTGTTTCCAGAATATTATTTTTTTCCCCCCACCAAATTGTTATTACACCCACGTCATTTTCTTGTACTGATCTTATTTTTGCTAAACTATACCTTCTTTTCTGGTGAGTTTGTCATTCCATGTTTAGAGAGAGACCACATAAAAGTTACCCAATTAGCAAAAGGACAATAAAAAGACGATGATGTCAAAGATGGAATATGGGTTTTGTGTGTATATGTATATATATGTATATGCATATGCATATATATTATCAAATTGCTAGAAATAATATTATACAAATTTGATTAAACTAATGAGTAGTTTTACACCTCATACTTTCCAAAAAACAGAAAGATCTAAAATGAATAACAAACCACTAAAAACGAATAATTATCAAAATCTGTACACACACGTAAGTTTTTTGCCAAATCCCTTCACGATTCCATTTGTATCAACTATGAAATATGATAATTAGACACACACACACACACACACTATATATATATATATATATATATATATATTCATATTCATATACATCCAAAGAGCATTAAATATGAAAATCGGCCAAATTTTAGGAGAACGAACTTCGTTACTAGATGATGGTGTGTTATGCGTAATTTTTAGACCTAATAATTATTTGATTGTCGTTACAAATAAAATTACTTAGTGATGAAATTAACAACAATAACGCGTATAGAGAGGCGATATTCGCTTCTATTATTGGATGACATAATCTCTTCAACGTTGTTAACGAAAACCATTAATTTAGAGATAAATTCTGCCTCCAACAAATTAAATGAATAATTTTCCTCTGCATAAGTGTAATTTTCCTTGAAAAGAAATTAACAAGAGAAAAATTCCACTCTAAATATATATAGGACTAGGAGCACCCTTAATATTGATAGACCTCCAGGTGTACTTAATTAAAATGTGTGTGTGTGCGTGTATATTATATATATAAGCGTTATTTTCGTAAGTTGGAAGTTTTTAATGAATTATTTGTATGTCACGTCATGAAATATATATATATATATATATATATACGTGAACAGCACTTAATAATAATCTTGTTACAGTAAGACGTCACCACATCATGGAGAGAGCGAGAGATAGACATCATTACGGACTTTTGCAATTGAAAGATATCGAAGATAAAAGCCATTGAAAAAAAAAAAAAAAAAAAACCGAAAAGAAGAATAATGCAAGCTTCACAATGACCAAACATATATATAAATACATGTACCTGTGCTAGTAATATCTATCTAATATGTGTACATAATTCGTTTCTTCCACTTATTTCAATAACATATTAAGTAAATACTTCTTCAACGCATATGTGTGTGTGTGTGTAGAGTCTAGCTACAACTTTACATATTTTTATTGCTGAAAATGCAAGTTTAATAATCGAAGGCCCATTTAAATTAAAGGGGTATTTATTTGCGATTAGATCATCAACCATATATGGCATGATATATATAATTACACACTAGTAAATTATGCCAGTGTTTGTCATACGTTTAAATACATATATGAGCATCAGACTGCACACCAGCTTAACATTAATTGCCAATTTAGGAACCCAAAATGGTTAGGGTTAGTTAAATGTATCAATCCGATTAATGCGACATTTAATTATTAGTAGGCTTAATTAGCTGCTGCTGGACATTAGTCATACATGTGGGTTGCTTTGTTTAATTACCTTAATCATGACCACTTATTATAGGTCCAATCATATTAATTTAGTCTCTGAATTTTAAAATATTTCAGAACCAATTTTTGAATAATCAAATTCTTCCATAAGAGTTCATCACTTCAAAACACTGCTAAAACTGGACAGTAATTACCGAGATTAATTTGGTCACTCTAATTTTAGGAGGCACAATTGTTTTGAGAATTTATAACTTCCAAAATTGAAATACAAAACATGAAAATGACCAAACTAAACCTGACTAAGATAATAATAATAGTCCAGTTTTTAACATTGTTATTGTGGAAGAAATGATCGGAAAATTAATAGTTCGAGAACTCATTCCGTAAGTTTTGAACTTTAAAAACTAATTGTGGTTGATCTGGTTCATGCATATATTATATTGCCTGATTATGTAAGAATTTAAGCATACTCTATAAACTACAAACTAACTTCATGATTACTTTGTTATTCAAAAAAAGAAAAAAGAAAAAAGAAAAAAAAAACTTCATGATTACTTTGTGAATATGCTTCTGACGTGGACATTTGGAGACCTTTATGGAGTGTGTGGGGTGTAAGTTTAAACTTATACCTATCAACTCAATTTTTATTTTTTTCTGAATTTTTTTTTATTTTTTCTGAAAAAGTCAACAAAAATTATTATTTAAACTTATAAATCTTAACTCAAACTTACACACCAAACACCCTCTAGTCTTTATGTTACGATTTGCAAATAGAGAACTCCACATTGTCATCGTAACTCGAAAGGTACAACGCAGACAAAAATATTAGATGAACTTGGACAATTGTAACAATTGGGTCTTACCTTGTGGTCCAAAAGTTTGATCAAGTCACTTGTGTTGGAAAACAAAACCATAAAAAATAAAAAAAATAAAAAAGAAGGAGGTTAATATGAAGACAAATATTAAACATGTGTTAAATGTTTAAGAACAAAAAGAAAAAGATTCGAATAAGGTACGCAATTTACGAACGATCGAACAGCTGCTTCATGCCTTTAAAGTACCTTTAGAGAAGAGACTTTCAACTGAAATATATATGTATTTTTATATATATGACTTTCTACTTTATGCCTTCCATGAACCAATTGTGATAAATTTAGAATTTAAAATTTAAAATTTAAAAATTTAAACAAAAAATCTAGGATGAAATTGTTTCTCTTTTAGGATATCTTTTTTTCCTTGATCAAGGGTGGGTTTATTCTAAAAATTATGAGTACACCCACACAAATAGCATGCCGACGTTCCATGCCTAAGCGATGGGCTGTCCATTATACTCCCCATAAAAAAGGCAGAAAACAAAAGGGGAAAGAATTTGCTACAAACCAAAAATACAAAAATTTTATATTTATTTTGAATTTTGTAGAAGAAATTTATATTTCAAACCTTAATCTAATGTTGATCACTAGTTACTTATCGGATTTTTACTAGTGGACAAATTAATAGACATTTCTAGTGTATTTTTCTACAAAAAAAACCGAAATTTATCGTGTAATTATATGATAGAGAAAGTCTTTTTCTAGTCGTGTGTGTTTTTTAAAGGTTCAGATAATGTTACGGTCGGAATGTATATATGTTATTAACCCGTACTGTTGTATAATAACAATTGTATATATATATATATATGATTGTTTTGTTCAATTGCTATGTACATGCTACATTAATGAATTATTAGTGATAGAAGTAATATTTTTTCATGATTATTTAATGTTAATTCTATACCTGACTTTATTATAAAACGTAAAAATACGTACAATGACGAGTGACACGCTAGAGTATAAGGATGACGTGGCTAGAAGCAAAGCTGATCTTCATGCCATGCCAGGGAGGATGCTTGGGAGGAGGTGCAAAGTAGGGTAAAGACGTGATGGCAAAGAGCTATGAAACCCCAAAAAAAAAAAAAAAAAAAAAAAAAAAAAAAAAACGTGAGGAGAGCAAAACGACCACATGTTAAACATGGGATTGGCAAATTAAGGATGGTTGCGAAACTGACGTGGATGGAGAAAAGCATAGCCAGCCCTTTTGGCCTGGCCCCTTGCTGTCTGTCGCGCCTAGCTAGCTGCGTAAATTCTTGTCGTTTTTAAATCATCACCAATTCAGTCTCTCTCCTTCTTCTTCTTCTTCTTTTTTTTTTTTTTTTTTTTTTTTTTTTTTTTTTTTGGGTTTCATTTTCTGTTACGCCAACCACTCTTAACGTGATCTCAACAACACTACTATATATATTAATTTTCACCTTGACTGGCCATTTGAATCATTCTATGCTCGAGATACACTAGTGCTAATAAAATAATAATGCTTATTATTGGGAGTGTGCGAATCAAAATACTATATTTGCTGGACATGAGATTTTAAGCAGGTTTTATGGAATTTGGATTATTTCTAATAGGTAAATGTTTTTAAGATGGAATATCAAGACCTCAGCAAGTGATATTAGAGTCAGATTTCAAATGTAATATGTATGCATAAAATATGGATCTCGGAAAAAAAAAAAGATAAAGATTAGTGGACCTCCAAACAGATCGCTATGGTTAGAAAATCCTTGGTGCAAAAATGAACTATCGAGATAGAAACTCTATAGGAATACAGGACTCCGACGTGATAGTAATCTCGACAGAGTTATAATCTTCTTGGTTTCCTATTTGAGGAATATGGACTAATAGATCATCGTTTAAACATGCTGTAATGATCGTGGGTTTCGTTCGAAAGCAAAAATTACATATTGACTAAATATGAAAATAAAATAGATTTAAAATGACTTGAACTGTTTTTTTTTTTTTTTTAGTATGATAACTTTTTAGAATGGAAGTCCAAAATCCCAACACTTATGAACATTATCGTTGCTTAATACCACAACGACTTAAAAAAAAGAAAAAAAAGAAACTTCTTATCATATATATAATATGATGTCTATTGCAAATATCACTATTGTTTTTTTAGCAATTTCTCAATCCAAACAATATAATTAGCCAAATCCATAAACAATAAAAAGTAGCTGGAACTAATTTCTTCTTCCTTCAATACAAACACACAAAATCTTCTCACTCAAGATTTTCTCTTTTTCTTTTTTGGAAGGAATTCTCACTTGAGAACATGGTACAATGAAACTGGACCTCACTTAATAGCTATCTAAAACTTCAGGTTGTTAGGAAAGCAATAAAAGGAAATTATAGTTACTTGGAAAGCGTATATTTCTCTTTAGATTGATCACGACAGACAACACGTACTTAAAATTTGACGCAACTTATGAACTACTGAAAAACAGTATTGGACAAACTTGCACTGTTTCTTTCTTTTTTTTTTTTTTTTTTAATATATATGTGTGTGTGTATATATATATATATATATGTATGTCAGAAGGCCACATACCTGCTGAGGTATATTTCCAAACTTTGTACTTGTTTCTCTGTCCCTCTTGTGCTAAGTGACAGAGAATAATTTAAATATATAAGAAGGGAAAAAAAACCATGAAAAATTTTGATCGTTCGAAAAAAGAATTTAGATAATTTCGTGCAAGGCTTGGAAAAACAAAGGCATTTAAATCATGTGAGGGAAAAAAAAAAAAAAAAAAAGAAAGAAAGAAAGAAGAAAGGGAAAAAAAATAGGTGTTCATAATTGGTGGACCTTAACGGCTATTAAAGAGAGAAAAAGAAAGGGAAAAAAAAAAAAAAAAGAATCTGCTTGTATAATTGTCTCTTGAGTTGTTGACTTGCTGGGTCATGCCATGAATTGCTTGCTGGTTTTTAGGCTTGGACAAAGGAGGAGGTTTTAATTGGGTTGAGACAGCTGGGTATTTTTAGATTCTTTTTGTATTTATTTTGGCAAGATTTTTATGCTAGGACCTATATTACCTATCTTTATTTTCTGTTGTTAGATTTTATTATATTTTTTTGTTATGATGTGATGAATATTATCGGTAAAAGATCTTATTACATTAAGACACTTATTTTGGTGAAGAAATTGGGAAAAGGAAAAAAGAAAAAAAAAAAAAAAAAAGAAAAGAAGGAATTGAATTTATATTAAATATACAGCTGGTGTGGGAATAAAAGAAAGGGACTTTTTCCGAGTATTTTCCTTCGTGTAGAGCTGCATAATAATTACTTTTTTTTTTTTTTTTGGTGTCAAGAAATAAGTATGTTTCTGGGTCATGGACCTTTGTTGAAAAGCTCACGTTTTGTGCTATTAGGGTGTGGGTAAAAATTATTGGCCACACTATTCTTTACAATAATTTTTAATTCATTTTTTGTGAATAATATTTTAAATGGAATAAAACGTGAGATAGATAAGGATAACTGTGTGGTGATAAGTACTAGTGAGTAGAGATTGGATGCCATACGTCTTTTAGAATTGTTACAACAACATTATTGAAATGCAAGTACAAAATCCAACATGTATTTATGGGACAAATTATATACTTCGATAAAGCGCACTTTATTTTCAATCCGAAAAATTTGAAAGCCTAAACTTTGTTTATTAGTTTTATTTTATAGAATATGGTATACTTGTGTCATTTATTCTTTTTGGCTAATGAACTCTTGGTTGGTGGCCTAACATGCGAAACCCAAACAAATAGACAGTGAGAGATGCATTTCATGATGTCACATTTGCAAGTAACTGATCAACCCAATATTATAAGCATTATGACTAACTAAATGAGTTTTGGCATCTTTGAACTTCATTTAGATTCAACCCAAAGACATTTTCGCACTATTGATTTACCAAGTTGCATGTGAAAGCACTGTGTCAAGAGAGAGATAGAGTTTTATAATAGAATATGAAACAATCAATAGGATTTTATCTTTAATTATTAGATCTGTATCTGTTAATTTTTTATGTATATATATATATATATATTTGTACTTTGATATGATTTTTTTGACTTAATCTAATGTTCACGATTGATAGGGTGTTTTTATTTTTATTTTTTATTATTTTTTAATTTTTATTGAGAAATGAAAGGAAATTTTTGTGGTAGTGAAGGCCTTTATTCATTATTAATAGTGAAGGCTTTTTAATTGTTGAATTTAATTTTTTAATTGTTTCATCTACATGTGCTTATATTTAAAATATGTATAATATGACACGTAAAAAACTCTCGCTCATAAATAAAACCGTCATAATTTTAAAAAATTAACCAAACAATTAAAAAAAAAAAAAAACACCCCCCTTAAAAAAGACCCTTCTCTACTGTAAAAATTTCCCAAACGTAAACGAAAGCATTTGTATCCGTATACTTACAAAATTCTACACTTGGAATCAAGTTTCTCTTTGGAAACATGCTTTAAATACTAGAATGCACATAAAAGTTACAATTATACTTGCTATGTAATCTACACCTGCCAAAAGAAAGAAAAAAAAAATTAGTTTTTCTTCTCAATATAATGCATTTGGGCAATGCTAAAAAAGTAAACTTTTAATCCCAAAATATACACTAGCAAAGTTGGAAGAGAAAACGAGCATAAAAAGGAAGCAATGCTATGATACACAAATTCAATATTAAATGGAAATTAGGATATCCAATTCCAAGACTAAAATATATGTGAATGTAGTTGAATTCCCCTATAATACAGCACTCTTTTTTTGCTACCCCTATGTACTTGCCTAGAATCTGGATCAACAAGATCTATAAACAAAGAAATTCAATAACTAACAATAATAAACCAATTAACCCCATAATATAATTTTTTTTTTTTTTTTTCTTGTTCTTCACAAAAGGTCTACTTTTTTTCATCCTTAGGCCTCAATAGTTCCAAAGACAATCCAAGTCCACTGGGCCAGAGGAGGACGACGGGTCGTTTTGATCCACAATCGGCCGCCGAGCCATATCGTGACATTGGTTAGACATCATTGAGGACACGTCAGTCTCATAAGAGAACTCCGTTTTGGAGCCTCTCTCGAGCAAAATGCTCAGAACAGACTGGTCTTGCATCAAAACCGACTCGGCGAAGCTCAAACTCCCGAAGCTTTGAGGGATTTGGTTGGAGTAAAATGGAAAAGAAGATGAAGCGTTCGAAGAAGCTAATAAAGGACTATTGTTGTTGTTGTTGTGGTTGTGGTTGAAGCTGGTCTCAATCATCTCCTGGTCATTGCTTTTCTGGTCCTCCATCGGGTTGGAGAAGCAGGTCACGTGAGACGACGACGTCGTTTTGCCGACGGCGGTTCTCGTGTCGCTGCTGTTGAACGGAGAGGAGTCCATTAATGGAGGCAGTAAAGATGGACGAAGCTCGTTCCCATAAGGGCTCAGCACCAACCCTGAGAAGTGCGCTTTCTTCCCTCCATTATTTTTGTGAAAGATTCTGCAAATCACCCACTCGTTCTACAAAAAAAAAAAAAAAAAAAAAAAAAAAAAAAACAGAGTTTAGATTTTGAAAAGTTCCAAATAATATCGGAGAAATATTGATAAAGCTGTCGATATATATATATATATATATATATTGTTTCGAGTATTTTACCTTGGTGGTTTTGGAGAGGTTGTAGAGAGAGTATTTGCCTTCCAATCTGTACTCGTGCATGACCCAGTTGGATTTCTCTCCTTTAGGGGCTCTTCCTCTGTAGAAAACCAGAGTTTTCTTCATCCCAACGAGAGTTTTAGCCTTGTAAATTTCCTTGTCTTTCCCTGTGGCTTTCCAGTACCCAGCTTCTGTGGCTCTGTTTGTCCTCAAACCAGTTGGGTATTTTCTGTCTCTTTGACAGAAAAAGTACCATTCCTTTTCTCCCATTTTGGCCCTCCCTTTGTGAAATCAAAAAACCCAAAAGTTAGATTACAATAAATACCCAAAAAAGAGGGGGGGAAAAAACAGAGGAAAAACTGGAAGATAAAACTTACTAGGCAAATCCCAAGGCTCACACTTGTTCAAATCAACCTCACCAATGGCTCTAGCAGAGAACCCGTTGTTGAGAACCTTTGGGGAAAGATAGTGAGTTATGAGTTCTTCATCCGTCGGATGAAACCGAAATCCCGGAGGCAATTCCATGTGCTCATCTTCATTGCAAAGCACTGTAGGATTTTCCATTTATTTCCCCCACTAAAACCCCGTCTTTTGTTTTTTTAAAGAGAGAGAGAGAAAAAAAAAAAAAAACCTTCTGTTTTTACAGTCAAATTGGAAAGTTTTTTCTCAAAATCTGAAATGGGTTTTGAGAAACAGGCTCTAAATTTGATAAACCGACAGAAAACAAGCCAACCCCACGAGCCGAACTCCCTCAGAATCCAAGCTAAAGAAACACAAAAAGAAGGAGAAGAAGAAGAAGAACAAACCAGAGGACGAAAGCTAAAGAGATTTTTACGTACTGAAATATCTGAAGAAAAAAAAAAAAAAAAAAAGCAAAGGAGAAAAAGGGTAGGGAAATCTATGAGCAGAAAAGGGTTTGAAACTGAGAGATTTTAGAGGGTGTTATTAAGAAAAGAAAAGTGTGTTCTTTGGAACGGAGGCATTTAAATGCTGGTTTTTAGAGAGAGAGAGAGAGAGAAGCGTGGTCCATAAGGCAACTTCCGGAGGGTAGTTTCAAGCTTTCAGCTTATCCTATTTATCCTTTTTTTTTTCCCCCCTCCTCTTCTTTGCAATAATTTGCCTTTCTTCAAAACTTGACTAGAAACAACTCACCTCTATACCTGCATTGCTTGTGCCTTTTAACTACACTGTAATTAGGAGAATTATGTGGTAGAGCCGAAACGGAATATCTGCATCATTTTAATTTGTAAATGAAAAAATAATAATAATAAATAAACCGTTATATTTATATCAGATTTTATCGGTTTTTGTAGATGTAATATTTTCTAATATATTTTAATATAATTTTGATAAGATATAATAATCAGAAATATGCATTATCATTGTGGATATTTTATTATGAAAAACCTTATTTTGTGAATTTTTTTAATTTTAATTGGAGAATTTTACGGTATAGGGTGCAAAACAACCCTACTTACGGTTCTAAAACGTTATTCGCATCAGATTTCTAGTCCATTTGACATAATTCTTGCTTTTGATCTGTAACATTAAAAATAAAAAATAAAAAAAGACAAAAGCAGTGACTTTCAATTATTGCTTGGATCTGTACTTTTTTAAAAAATGATTTCTAAAAGTCTATTATAACACAATATATGGATAAAAGCTTATTTGAAGATTTTTTTTAAAAAAAAATTATAAGAAGCTATATATTGTAATTTTGATTTAAAGCTTTTATAAATAATCCAGACTCTTTTGACAGATGAACTAAAATTCTAAAAGTAATTTTTAGACTTAAAAAATAAAAAGTAACTGAGAACTTAATAAGAATTTAATAATATGTAGCGGTTCGATATCGAGAAGCGGAATTCTTGTCATAAAAACTCCTCTCCAATTGAGTTGACCTAATACATTTAGTCTAGCTGTAAACCGTTGTCATTCATTAGGTAAAGGAAAGAAAATAACTCCAGATTCAAAGTCACATTGTTAGTTGTTCTTGTTTAACCAAAGTTATGTCCCCCCCCCCCCCCATTTTTTTTTTTTGGTTCGTTTGTGAAAAATAAAAATAGAAACTTACCACCAAATACGACGTCATAAAACTGCACGTTTTTCTTTGTGCCCAATTAATAACAAATTTATTTAAAAAAAAATCATCTGTTATAGTCTGAACGTGAAAAGACACACAAAATCCCACATCACATCTTTGCAGCATCAGCAAAGAGAATTCCCTTCAATCTGGCCCACTTGACCCATACCCAACATGTCATCCACTGAATTGGTGAGCTGATTTTTTCCTTATGAGTGAATGAAATTAATTTCTACTATTTTTGTTTTGAGGGAAAATTAATTTGTACTATTGAACAAGAAAGAAAAAAAAAATCCATATTATTTTTGTTAAATTGTCTGCAAAATAATTCAAAACTGTTTATTTATTTATCTATTATAAATGTATTTGATGAGTTCTTTTTTACGTGTAAAGGAGTAAGACTTTGTTTGATGAGTTATCTCATCTTAAATTAAAACGTATTTTTTTATTTTTATTTTTTTCTGAAAAAATTTTTATTTTTTCTGAAAAGTTAACAAAAATTTTTTTCAACTCAAACTCATTCACCAACCGACCCTAATTTTGTTGGACTAGGAGACAAAAATTACACCACTCCTATAGGAGATTGTCTTTTCAAACCTGTGTTGTTCTCACGTCCATACGAGGTGTGTGTGTGTGTGTGTGGCCCTTTGTTGGACTGCATTTTCTTGTCTTATGCAAGCCTTATCCACAAAGGATTCATGTCTTGTTTTATTGTTCATATTCATCGTGCTTGAAATGAAAAGTTTAGGGCAAAATCATACTTTTGTTTAATCGTTAAACATTATTATTTTAACTGTTAGAATAATGATTTATAAATGTTCGAGTTAAAAATTTATGATTCATCAAAAAATTAAAAATTTATAACGTATGATATGACACAGAATGTTTTTAATCATAAATCAAATGTTGAATTTAATCTAATAATTAAAATAATAATATTTATCGATAAAAAAAATGTACAGCTATTGCAATAAGTTTTGCCTACTTGAAAACATGTACTTATTGATTCCCAACGGGACAACATTAGAAGCAAAATATTCTTTAGACTTGTAGAGTTTTACCATTATTGAATTTAATCAAATAATTATTTTTTTTCTTTTTTTGCAACAATCGATATCCTCATAAATTAGTACGTTAAAATTGACAATGGAACAGTTATTTTAATACAATTAAGTTACAATCATTTTACCATGAAAGAAAAACCCAAATTGTTCTTCTTATTCTCTCTCTCTTTCTCTCTCTCTCTCTCTCTTTTAATTTTTGGCGGGAGGAAAGAGATATTTTGTCTTTTCTTTTCTTTTCAAGGGAAAACGTGGTCATATCAAGAAAAGAAAAAAAAATCTCCAAAATTTTTCTTCATTTGAAGATATTAAATTGTTATATTGATGTGAACAAAAATTTATCTTGGACTATAGATGGTAACTTCAAAGTCATGGCCTTTGAAAACACTACCTTTCTTTTACTTTTTTCCCTTCATAATATGATGTTTATTTATTTTTATTTATTTAAATTTTCATGAAACCAAATATGTAAAACCAGAATTCTCCAAGTTATGGAAAAACCAAACACACCCATTTCATATAAACATAAAACTAAGTCACTGTCAATAATAGGTAATAATATGGACACAAATAATAGAAGACGTACCCATAATTGGTCATTTGGGTAAAAAGAAAAGCGAAATTCAAGTAATTTGTTCATCTTTTTTCCTTTTGTCTGATTATTTAGTCATCAATAATTAAACGTTTTAATTTACTCAAAAAAAAAAAAAAAAGCTTAATCGTTTTATTTTCCATAAGTAACTCAACAATGCCAAAAGTAATCTTTCCCCTTCAGGAGACATTTTAATAAGTCGTTTCACACGTGGCAGTCCCAACCACTTCGAGGTTTTTCGATCCTTTTGGCAACCTCAAACTGATCCGACGGTCCAGATTCCATTAGACAGTCAACAATTGCATCTGCCACGTCGATCCTAGACTGTGCCGCCACTTGCCGACGGAAGAACCAGACTAACGCGTCCACTTGGCCAGTTCTGATTGGACGGAAGGAAAAGGCGGGTTTTGAACTTTTGACCAATGAAAACCCGTTGCCCAGCTGACAATTGTGGGCCCTGCTTCCTCTGTTCCGACATTAGCCTATGGGACAGCCAACACGTGGCAGGTTCTGGTTGGAGGTAAAGCTCCAGAAAAAGTAAACCCTCTAGGGTTTGATTAAATCGGATTAGATTAGATTAATTAAAGTTAGGCTTCTTGAGATTTTTTTAAAAAAAAAATCAATGTTGCTAACAATCGGCTCCTTTTTCTTTTTTATTTAATTATAATCCTGTTTAAGTTTCAATGATTTTCGTTTTCTAATAGTTTTGGACTTTTATTAGATCAAATTGGTAGTAGTTATCAAAAAGTTGTTTATATTGTGGTCCCAAGATTAAAATAAATAAATAATGATTTCAAATCAAACTATTTTAATTAAGATTGCTTCTTTTTTTTTTTTTTTTCCTTCTTTCTTTCTTTTCTGTTTTGGCATGATTGCATGGTATAATTGGATGATCAATTATCATCTTGTTGACCTTTTAAAGATCAAATCAAGAAGCTAAAGTTTAGTTTGTATTCAAATTGATAAAACTTTGAACTCAACTTACATAGTATTTTTATTAAATTAATTGTTGTTAGTTATCTATTTTTAATCATGAGATCATAGAAAATTCACAATGAATTATTATTGATATTGCATGTTGGTTCCTAATAAATCTTGCTTCACATGCATAAGCTTTTAAACCATATACCACTTGTTCGTGAATTCTAAATGCAACTTTCGCAATGAAAATGAATTCTGCAAGAGAAACGCAATGTCGTGAAATGATTGTCAAGTTCGAAATATCAACCAACAACACACGCTTCTTCCTTCCATGTTTTTTTTTTTTTAATTTTTGATTTAATCTTCCGAGTCACCATGATAATGCAAAGACCTTGTCATAGTTAAGGAGAGGCAATAAATAAGTGAATTTAATCCCTAATCAGCTTCTTGATGTATCATTTAGACTTTAGTATACCTTAACAATATCTTTCATTACCAAACTTTCTGTCAAGAAAAGACATCATAGAGGGTAGGGCTTGTGCCTAACATGATTACGAATTTCCAAGAGTATCCCTCATCAATTATGCAGTTTCGAGCTTCTTTCCCAAACCAAAAACACAGAAACAAATCCTACGATGAATCGCAATGCTTTTCGTTTGTTTGATCGATTTTAGAAAGAAGATTGTGGATGAAAATAAAGTTTGATCTAGTCTTAATTAGGTGGTGCTAGAAAGAACGCGGCAATTGAACGCTTTGTTGGCGACAAGTCAAATTATAAAATTAGTGTGTTAACACTGCATAATTGTCCAAGAACAATAATTGACATTAAACGAAAATTTTTATTTGACAACAGTCGGTATACGTTGTTGAATGTCTTTGACAGCGTATAACCGAACGCCTTATTATGAGTTTATGATGATGAAGAAATAAAATGTTCCCAAAAGATTAATTTGTCAATCATTTAAGATCAGCAAAAATTAATTATAACAAAAGAATAAAATGCAACATCTAGTAAATTGATGCTAGTATCTAGACTTGTAAAGTAGTGAACAAACTTAGGGCAATGACCTATTGAATTGTGAAAAATTAATTAGAGAAGATAATTATTAATTTTTTGCTTCCTTTGGATTTCGTGTGATTTGAAGTATGGTTATATCCATTGTTAAAGGATTCGGCTTTATCTTAATTGCATTTTTTGCTTTCTTAACTATATTGTTATTTTTCCTAAGATGAAGCGTGTTGGAACACTTGGAAAGTTTACTTAATTATATATATTATCCTTCTCTCTTTTCAGCCAATAACAAATAAAAGTTGTAGTATTGATATGAAAATTACTTTAAAAAAATTCAAACCTCTCCATTCATATGTGCGAAAAACATGGAGCATTTTTGTTTTATTTTATGTGATAAAAAGTAGAAATCAACGGAGACACTCGTGGGAGATAATAGTTTCAAAATAAAATGGAGGATTTTTAATGATTTATGTTCTAATCATCAGTGTATCTATATGGCTGTAATGCCGAGTTAATAAAATATTATTATTTTTCATTCTTTATCAATATATATGTTATGGCTTACAATAGTCCAAATAATAATAATAATAAAGAAATAAAAGAAAGATAAAAGTATAAACACATGATAAGGTGGGAGTTGCAACCAACTAATTTGTGATATGAGACTTCAGGAGAGAGAAGTGGTAGATCCTGGTTGGTTCATTTTATAACAAACCCAAAAAAAAAAAAAAGTCATATCCAATTCTAATTTGATTTCTGCGTGATCGACTTAATTTAATATTGCTATAGTTTCCATGTCTTTGGCACGGATGTAAGAGAGGGAAAAAAAAGTACTTATCTATTGTAATTTTTTACAATATTCCTTTGATTGGTGTGTGTGTATATATATATAGGCCTATATATATAGGCCTATATGGCATGTGCTTTGCTTTTACACAAGCTTCTTTACAATGAAATTTTCTAATTCTACCATTGACAGACGATATAAAAGTTTGACATGTATTTCCTAAAAGTCAAAAATACACACGGGTTAGTAATGGTATACGTGTATTGTGTACATATATATATATATATATATTTATATGTATAAATTTGATAATTTGGTTGGCTTTTCTACCTACTCCTTTAGGATCATAGAAGAGACAAAATTTTTTTTTTTTTTACTTAATTTAGAGTGCATATTTAATAATAGAGTTCGGTTTAGAATTACCGCTACGTGAGAAAATAATGTTGGGCTGTTTTTTTTTGGTTTGACTAGCAATTTCTGTGTCTGTGGGCGGAGTTCTACTTGGTCTTTTCTCTAGCACTGCTGCTGTGTACTGTGCTGGGAATAGTTTAGGGGGATTGAAACGACAGCAGATTTTGAAGCACTAGCAGAGTGTCGTTCCCCCCCCCCCCCCCCCCCCCCCTCTTCAGTAACAGCAGCACAATGTTTAATGTCGTTTCTCAACTTAGAAGACAAAAGCCGCGTAAAAAATGACGTGTAGTTTCGAACTTGAAGGATGGTAAAACCTTTAACAACGAAGTACAAGTCGTTCTTATACAAAGAAAACAGCATAACTTTAGATGAAAAACGAATTGTCGTTTTCAAAATCAGACGAGATCTAAAGATAAATCTGTGCCTAAATGTAAATAACAAACTAGTAAATACATATGGATATATATATATATATATATATATATTTCATATGTAAAACGACAAAAAAAAAAGACATGTCGTTAGTTGAACGACATCAAAATTAATGTGAAAGCGATCTATGTTGTTTTTTTTTTTTTTGTTTTTCCCTTCCCTCCAACTTGCACAACCTCAACATATAAATATCGCTCTTTTTTCTTAAGATAGTTTAATACCTATCTTTTCTTATGAAAGAGATAAAATATAGAATTGGAATATACCCCAGATTCAGTAATATATATCAAACTGTTCTATAAATATTGTAAAAAAATAAAATAAAAAATAAATTGCGTCTTCTTTGATTCATAAACGACATTTTTGGGGGAGAAACGACATGTACTTTTTGAAACTGACTTCTATAACATCCTTGTTGGGTTCCTAATGCTAGAGAGTGGAAAACATTGCGTAGAGCCGAAGCAATGGAGAGTTAAAACGACAACTTGGAAATGATAAGATACAGAACAAACGACAAGAGTATCTGCCGTCGCATGAGCTCGAGCCTATGGCAGAACTGCAGGAATCTCCGAGCTCTCAAACAAGTCCACGCTGCCATGGTAGTCACTGGTTTCAACTCAGATGTTTCCATTCTCAGGGACTTCATTTTCGCCACCGCCGTCGCCATTCCGTCCACCATTGATTATGCCCACCAGGTGTTTGCTTATATTACTGAACCAGACGTCTTCATGTGGAACTCCATCATCAGAGGCTCAGCTCTGAGCGGAAATCCTTTCAGCGCTATTTCGATGTACAGCCAGATGCAAAGACGACATGTCATGGCCGATCGGTTTACTTTCCCTCACTTGTTTAAGGCTTGCGCTAAGCTTTCTTGGGTCAGGATGGGTTTTGGGATCCATGGGAAGGTTGTGAAGTTCGGGTTCGGATCGAATAAGTACCTGAGGAATGCCCTTATCTATTTTCATGCAAATTGCGGGGATTTGAGCGTTGCATGTGCGCTTTTTGATGAATCGACAAGAGCGGATATTGTGGCGTGGTCGGCTTTGACTGCGGGATATGCAAGGCGTGGGAATCTCGATGCTGCTAGACAGCTGTTCGATGAAATGCCTGAACGAGATTTGGTTTCTTGGAATGTGATGATAACAGGGTACGCGAAGCAAGGAGACATGGTGAATGCGAGGCAGCTTTTTGATGAGGTTCCTAGAAGAGACGTGGTGTCTTGGAATGCCATGATCGCGGGGTATGTAAGTCTCGGGGATAATTTGATGGCGCTCAAGATGTTTGAGGAGATGAGAAGCGTGAGGGAACGCCCTGATGAAGTGACCATGCTCAGTCTCTTGTCCGCTTGTACGGAGTTAGGAGATTTATGTGCTGGCCAAATGATTCATAGCTCAATTTTGGAGATGGGTTCAGGGTATTTGAGCATTCTACTAGGAAATGCACTTGCAAATATGTATGCAAAGTGTGGGAGTGTTGAAAGGGCACTTGAAGTGTTCAGGGGAATGACACACAGAGATGTTACGACTTGGAATTCTGTAATAGGGGGTTTGGCTTTTCATGGCCATGCTGAAGAAGCACTTGATCTGTTTGAAGAGATGTTGAGGTTGAAAATATGGCCGGACGAGATCTCTTTTGTTGGAGTCTTGGTTGCTTGCAGTCACGCAGGGAAAGTTGAAGAGGGGAAGGGGTATTTCAACTTAATGAGAACAAGATACACAATCAAGCCAAACATAAGACATTATGGCTGCATGGTGGACATTCTAGGCCGTGCCGGGCTATTAAATGAAGCGTTCAATTTCGTGGACACAATGGAGATTGAACCCAATGCAATTGTCTGGAGAACGTTGCTTGGAGCTTGTCGAATACATGGAAACATTGAACTCGGGAGGCGAGCAAGTGAGGAGCTACTCAGAATTAGAACGAACGAAAGTGGAGACTACATACTTCTATCTAACATCTATGCTTTGCAAGGCGAGTGGAACGGAGCTGAGGAGGTAAGGAATTCGATGGACAAAAGTGGGGTGATGAAAGAGGCTGGTTGTAGTCTAATTGAAGCTAAGAACATCTCTGTTAAGCAATTTTTGTTTGATTCAAAATCTTAGATTCTTAGTTCGGTTCGGGGAAAAAAAAGACTAATGATCTTAAACAGCGTGTCTCTCAGAAAATGATATATTTGTGACTGGAATAATATTAAATAAATAATAAATTCAGGTCATTGTGAAGCAATTTATGGAACGTCATCCATTTCACCATGTTTTTGCATACTTACATACACACATACATAAATACATACATACATACATACATATATATATATATATATATATATAAGTAGGGTTGGCAAGCAAAGAGGAGAGATCAATAGATACACATTCAGAATAACAAAACATCAAAGATGAAATACATGAAACGGGAATTCACACAAGGAAAAACTCATGATCAACCACCAGGTACATAAGTTTTAACAAAAATGCGCTAAAAAACCGAACTTCAGATATATAGGCATCGATCACATGTTTTTGTATGTTGTGATCATCATACGAGACTGATCAACGCCGAGAAAGGGCCACGCCTGAGAACAAGATTACGAGTATAAAGACACCAACTCCGACGAAAGATCCAATCACAGAACCTGAGATGCGCTGGCAGAAGGAGTTAAACTGTTGGCAGATGGCGAACCAATTGGTATTAACATTTCCATTGTGTGCTAAGTATACTATGGCTGCTGTTGCGGAAGCTCCTACTGCTAGAAGACACAGCATTATCTACACCAAAATTTAACTCATGGTCAGTGAAAATATAATTATTCACCTTAATGATAATCACTAAATTGTATCTGCGATTATAATTACCGTGTCAAATATGATCAGAATTATTCTACTGTTTGTTGCAGTGGTCCTCACGATGTGGAAGAAAGAAAGGACAAGAGATAGAACCAGGTACCCGCTCACAATCCCATTGGCCACCACAAAGAACCTGATGATCAGTTTTTCAACAAACAACGCAAGAAATGTGAATCAGTAGGTACACGAAGATATCGCAACTAGATCTGATATGCGTACTTACCTATGTGACATGAAGATCAAGAGTACTTACGTAAATGTTGGAAGGTCTTTGTACTGGGCTCGGAAGCGAATGAACCTTGTAAAGAAAGGAAGTGTTTGGTTGGTTGTTCCCATGGCAATTGCACTTGCTAAGGTGCCAACAATTGCAATGAGCCTCAGAATAAAATCCAATATGGCAAGAATTTTGTTCACCGCAGTAGTCCTTCTTGCAAATGGGGATGAACTGTTTTTGGTCTGCTCATTTCGGAGTTCGACATCGCTAATTGGCTTCATGTTTCTATGCAAGAGCTTTTGGGATGTGCTTCTTGGAAACAAAGAAGAAATTAACAAACTCTATTTTGAATTTGCATGGTGTAGCAGACTGGAAGGTGGTGTGATTTATATACAACTTCTTGGGTCTAAAATATTTGTCAATATAATGACATAGTTGTACCAGGACCTACATTTTTTGCATCATCATTCCCGAAAGGAAATTCAGAAAACTTTGTTCAAGATTGCATAATCAAAAGATGATGTAACATATATATATATATATAAATATATATAAATAGGGAGTCTATGACTCTTATTTGTTTAATAAAAATGAAAACACTTTCAGATTTTGAAGCTGACCCACACATTCTTTTTCTCCATTTAAGAATTGAAAAATTCAGGGATCAAATATTTTATTGCATACTCACAAACTCACGCACCCAAACACTAGAGCGGGACCCAAGTGGCTATGATGATGTAATGTGAAAGAACTAATACAAGGATAATGTTTATATAACATATTCTATTAGTTTATGGACTACATGCTCATTCTTGCTTTTTCAACTGAATATTCGGAACCGATTCTTATTAGGAGAATGCGAATAAAAAAGAATTTCCAAGCCTAATAATGAGGTCATCATTCCAACTCCACCAATTGAGAACCTAAAATGGAAAAGAAAAGTTATGCCAAAAGTGGAAAAGATTCAAGGTAGAGAGAAAAAGAACATTCCCTTTATGGTATGGCATACACACCGCCTCAGGTGCAACAACAAGCACCAGTTTGACTTGGGGAGGTGGTGATTTAGTAGCAGTGGGCGGCAAAGTTGCTTTGTTAACTATTCCATTGGGGCAGTTAGACATCTGGTCTTGGGGTTGTGCTAACTGTTTGAATAATGGTAGTTTGAGTTGGTGATGATTCATTGCTGCATTATATATATGTCTATATATATTAACCAAACCAATCCACTTGTTCCCTTGTTACAGGTAAATGAAAATGCTTTACAGCATTAGTGATATTGAATATCACACTTAATAAAGAGTATGTTTCATCTGTGAGTCTCGTATTATAAGACCTGTCTTTTATCATTTTATGGACTATCTACTCATAATTGCTTCTTCAATTGAATATTCCAAACTGATTCTTATTAGGAGAAGGAGAAGGCGAATTAAAAAGAATATCTTGAGCCTCATAATGAGGTTATCATTCCAACTCCACGAATTGTGAACCCAAAATGGAAAAGAAAAGTTATGACAAGTGGAAAAGATACAAGGTAGAGTGAAAAAGAACATTCCCTTTATGGTATGGTATACACACGTCTAGAAATGGGGCAGTTAGACATTTAGTCTTGGGGTTGTACTAAATGTTTGAATATTGGCAGTTTGAGTTGGTGATGATTCATTGATGCATTATATATATATATTAACCAAACCGATCCACTTGTTCCCTTGTTATAGGTAAATGAAAATGCTTTAGAGCATTAGTGATGTTGAATATTAAACTTAATAAAGAGTGGATTTCATATGTGAGTCTTATATTTTAAGACCTACCTTCTATTAATATGTGATATTTAACATCACTGATACTCTCTCTAATATCATTCTAGGTAAATGTAGATTCAAAGAAAAGTGCTAGGTGCCTAAATAGTGTTAGAAGAGTAGGCCTTGTTGTAGGCTTTATGTTATGGGACTCGCACTGAAGTGTGTAGTATTAGATATAATTGATGCCCTTTATATATGTATATAGTATTATTGATATTCAAAGAATCATAATTCACTTCAAGCGTTGAAGACTTGTATATCTCGTTGTATGGTAAATTTGGATGCTAAATCTCATTGTACATTTTCGATAAATCGACTCATATTGAATTAGCAAAGTTTGTTTTCGGTTTGGATAATGACCTTATTTAATTTGAGGAATGAAGAAATCTACTCATCCTATTCAATCTTTCATTGCATTTGATACGTTACCTAATTTTAGATTTGTTTACTCCATAAAAAATTATTAAAAAAAAAACAAAATTTCCAAATGCAAATAATCTTTCCCTTCTAGATTTAAGATTAGTGCAAAACTGTTTTTTGTCAAAAGTTTATGAATTTTGATTATCCTAATAATACCCAAGACAAAACGTTATGAATTTTGATTGTCCTAAAAAAAATAAAATGAATATTATTATTAAAAATATATTACGGATACCAACTCTAATCAAAATTTTAGAATATCTAATTATGTGACGCTTGATTGTCACCAATTCATGATTCTTTACGTACACGTGGCAAAGAACAGGTTCTTGAAGTGATTTAGATAGTCTCCGACTTGATTTAGTTGTGATTTTTCTTCCATTTTTTATTGTCACCAAATAAATACGTCATCTGAGGAATAAGGAGAGAGAATGCAAGACTGACGCCCAAACCAAAATATAGAGATGTTTCAAACGAGAAAAACAAACATTTGTATTGTACCCAGTTATACACATGCATTGTACAACTTTATTTGACAGGGTTCCACCAAAACAAAAAAGCGAAAAAAAAGAAAAAAAGCCTTTAATTTGGGAGAGACAAAAAATTGGTGATCTGTACATAATTTTTTTTAACCACCTTTTTCTCTTGTTATGTTTCTAAATAAAGCTATAAAATGAATTCAGCTTTATGAATGAATGAGTGAATGAACATTGTACGTCCAATCTTGGTTATCCCTACTTGGTCTTGGTATCGGTTTTCCTAGAAAATCCGCTTTCAGAAAGAAGCCTTGACAGGAAACCTTGCCCACTGTCATTATCGGACCTGTTGAACGAACTTCTTAATTTGCTTACGAGAGACCAATGTGTCTCAAAGTCTGGCTCATAACCGCTCCGTTGCATCATCTCCACAATCTCCGACGCCTTCCTGGGATTGTTTTCGAGGTGATACCGATTGATCACAGAGGCAAACATCTCCCTGGTTGGTGTTTCACCTATGCGAAGCATGGAAATTAAAAGCTTTTCTGCTTCTGTAGTTTGCCCATCTTGGCAAAAGTGTCGGACAAGGATGTCCCATGTCCTGATGCTTGGCCTAAGTGACCTATCCAACATCTCGGCGTGAAAATCCATAGCTTCATTCAGCATGTTGCTTGCACAACAAGAGCTGATTACAGAATCATAACTGGTGGTACTTGGAAGACTGCCTTTCTTTAACATTATGTCGAGAAGGTCAACTGCTTTGATCAGTCTTCCATGTGAACAAAATCGCTTGATGAGATTATCGTAGTTGATACCATCGGGAATTAGACATTTCTCCACAAGTCTATCAAGAAAATTTTCGGCTTCTTGAAACTTACCACAAGAAAGGAGGCCCTCAACAATTGTGTATTGAATGGTGGAATCATGAACCCAGCCTCTTAGCTCCATCTCCCGACTCAACTTCAAGGCTTTCTCAAGCTCCCTAGTATTGCACAGGGTCATTATAGCCACCCTCAGGCTGCGGTTGCTCGGCCTAAGTTCCTTAGAGATCATAGCAGAAAGATAGTGCAACGAACTTGACACGTCTTTACACCATGAAAATCCATGCACAAGAAAATTGTAAGAGACTTCATCGAGTTCGAGTTCCTTCTTTTGCAAGTCATGTATTACGTCATTAACAAACAAAATGTTTCCAGTTGAGAAAAGATAGAAAACTAGAATGTTGTAAATGATGAGGTCACGAGACTTGCATTGTCCGAGCATAAGCTCCTTCAGCTTCACTGCATCAAGGACCCTGCCCTCCATACACATCAAGCGCACCAAATTTCGGTAAGTTGAGATTGAAAGCTCGAAATTTTTTCTTATCATGATACCAAGAAGCTCCCCAACTTTCCTCCAGTTGTTGACTGAGCAAAAACCTTGTACCAGAATATTATGCGTCTCGGCATCTGGAAGTATCGCGCCCGACACCATTTCCTTCAGAACTACAGTGGCTGCTTCTCCAACCTTCCTCGTCATGCACAATCCTTTTATTAACGCATTGTTGACAGAAAGTGAAGAAAATGAATGGTCCCTCAGGCCAATCTCATGCAAGGCAATAGCTTTCTTGTGCTGATTAGCCCTACACAGGTGAGGAATTAATAGAAGTGTAACATCCAAACATGGGGCCAAATTTATAGCCAGTAAATTGTCCAATATTCTTAGAGCTTCAGAAAAAGCTCTCTCCTTACACATTCCTCTTACGACACAGTTATAAGCTACGCGATCGACAACAAAGCCCCGTTGATTAAGTTCTTCCAGCAACATATGCGCAACTCTAGCAAAATTTGTCGAACTGAGCTTTTCGAGGAACAGGCTACATATATCTAATCTTAAGTTAGGAGGACAAAACACCAACATCCTTTCAATAAGCTCCAATGCTTCCTTAAGCATTTCTTTCTTGCAAAGGCATTCCAAAAGAGCTTTACAATCCTGCAATCCTGGTAACCATCTCTCTTCTCGGGCTATAGCCCACCAAACATGAAGATCTCGCAAACTTCCTGTCTTACACAAACCTGTTATAATGGCAGTATACGTCTCATTATCGATTTTCATTTTCCTTTGGAACATGGTGTCCAAGACTCCCTTCCCTTTGTATGTCCATCCTCTCATGCAGTACAGTTGGACAAGTGAATTCAGAATTTCTTGGTCGAGCAAATTAACTAATTTTGGCCTTTTCTCGATGAGATTTGAAATTACGTTGTGAAGGTAACGATATTTGCAAAGTCCTTTAAGTAGAGCAGAGAAGACAGACAAGGACAACTCTTGTCCCCAGTGGACCATTTCATCTGCTAAAGTCAGTGCACCTTTCAGGTTTCCGCGCTCACATTCTTTTACGACAAATGAGTTATAACCAGGCACTAAACTGTCTTCTAGAATCCCCGTGACTCTCTTCTCATACTCAGTGAAGTCTGTATCTAAATAAAGTCCATTACCAAGACTATCAAAGAACTCTGTTCTAGAGCAGTCTGCATCATTATCTCTCTTTAATCTCACGGCTAACGGATCAAAACCCAAAACTGAAAAGGCCCTCGACAATTGACCCTCCACCGAAACATTCTGCACTAGACCCCAGTTTTCCATCTCACAAACTGTCCTCTTCACTTCATTAAACTGTCTAGCTTTACAATAGCCTGCTAAAAGGACTCTGAAAGTGGATAAATCAGGTCTTGTTCCCCTCTCCACCATTTCATCAAAAACTTCTCGAGCATGCTTCCACATACCCTTCAAAAACAGCCCGGCAATGAGAGCATTGTAAGAACATATATGGGGTTTTAGCCCTCTTGTAAATATCTCCACCAGATAGACAAAGGCGCTTCTCAGTTTCCTCTCGTGACAACTCCGACCGATTAAGATACCAAAGGTTATCTCATCAGGAACAAAACCTAAATTCTCCAACTCATGCATAAATGATTCCGCACTTTCGGCACTGAAATAGCTGCACAAACAATGTATAATCCTATTCCCAGCAAGGATATCCGGTGTACAATTTATTTCAAGAAAGAAACTAAGCACATCATCAAAGTCCCTCTTCTCACAATAGCCATAAACAACTTCATTAACAACATAGCCACTAACCTTGAATCCAAATGCCGTTACTTTCTTGACAAGATTTCTCGCCTCTTGAATCTTTCCATCCGCACAAAGTAATCTTGTGACATTCTCAATGGTAGCCTTCACCATATCACTACAATCAACACCCACTTCAACCATGTCCATACAAACTCTAAATGCCAATTGGGTTTTCTTCATTCTAACCAAATTATTAAGAAGAACACGGTAACACGACAACGACGGGGATAAACCCCGTCGCCTCATTTGATCATACATCGAAACGGCACTCTCCAATTCACCATTACAAACATACCCTTCAATCAAAGCACTGAAAATTCCATGGCAACCCAACGAAATTCCCTCCCTCTCCATTGCCAAAAGCAAGAATTCGACTTCTCTAAACAACCCCACATGGAGAAGAATCCTTGCCATGACTTCCCACGACTGTGGAAGATGCTTAAAACCCTCACTCTCTCCACTAACCCACTTGAACAAACCCCATAAAGCCCCAACCTTTCTAGCTCCAAACCCAACTTTCCCACACTCAAACTCAAAACCCAGTAATAATTCAAGCACATCTTTCGGTCTCGGTTCCGAAACTCGACGAAACCTACGTGTATGTTCGGGAACTACATTCGAAATTTCTAAAAGAAGGACCTTTTTGGAAGAAACATGATTAACATAAGTAAAGTTTTCACCTTTGTGTTTCTCGAGGAAATGGGAACATCGAGAAATGACAGATTGGGCAATTCCAGAGAAGCAAAGTGATGGAGAAATGACGGGTTTGGTGGTAGAGATGGGAGTGTTGGTGGTGAGAAGGATTGGGAAGAGAGAGGAGAGAGAAGGGAAGTGTTTGTGGGGGTGAGGAGAGAGAGAGGAGAGGAGGATTCGGAGCATCCGATGGAAGAGAGGTTTGGAAGTGGTCGTGGTGGTGGTTGTCGGAAGGGCGACCCTTGGTGTCATCTACATCTGTGCGATGTGCTTCTTGTTTCCTCCAAGGTAGTCAGGTCAGCAGCTGCAAAACCTCTAAAAAATAAGATTTTTTTTTTTTTTAACAAAAAATTTCAAATAAACGATGATAGTGTAATAAAATTAAGAAAATGACAGTTTTAAATAATTAAAAGGGGAATTCTACCATGCAACAACTTTACTTTAGCCCGGTCATCAGGTAAAAAAAATTGGAGACGGTCCGATCAAGATTGAGTGGATTGGAATGCATTTGAGTAAAGTTTCGACAAGTGCACAAATTGTATCTGAATAGTATTAACCTCTTTGAATCAAACAGATAGAGAAGGAAGAGAGAGAGAGAGAGAGACCGACATAGACCAAAATCTAAAGTTGTTTTCGTCCATGGATTAATCAGATTTCGGAAAGAGTATGAGAACAGCTAAAATCTATTTTGCAGAAACGTTAGAGAAAAGAGAAAGAGAGAAAACAAGATTATTCGGAAATTTCTTCAAACTTCTTGGGTATTCTCAAATCATTTTCTCCAGATTTCATTCACCTTCCTTCACTATTTTCGCAATTTCTCTCCATTTTCCGACTCACCCTCCGCTCTTTCTGCAATGCTTTCACCCTCTCCACTTCCACGATTCAACAACCTAATATTGTTCAATTTATCTTAGCTACCTTTTCCTTTTGAATCCCCTGTTTTTTTTTTTTTTTTTTTTTTCCCCCGCTACACTCTCAGACAATTGGGAAGGTTTCCGATGGCTCAGAATTTCTTTTTTTTTTTCGATTGCTACAGTTCAAACGACAATGCTTCACTCCGTTAATTATGTCTTCCATTTGCCCTTATTCGGATGCAATCAGATGCATGTTAACGTATTTTAACTCATATTAATTGGGCCCTCATTCTAATCCACTCTTTCCGTGCCAATAGATCTTATATGGGTAAAATTATTTACCTCTCATTGTAGAATCCTTCGTAATTAAATAAGGGCAATTCTACCCTGGGGAAGGTTGCTTGACCCTACCGCTGGATTAAATTTTTTAAACCGTTCGATCAAGATCTAACAGTATAAATAATTGAATGTAACATACGATCATATATCCTACTTCACACAATTTTACCCATCAGAATGTCATTAAAAAAAAATCATCTTCATGTTCATTTGTTCATCTCGATTTTTATCGTCCCTTTTCTAATTACAGATTTGTTTGGTTATTAAGAAATTTTTGAACAAAGCAAAACCGAAAGTAAAGTTCATCAAAAACTTCATCATCTCTCAAAAATCAATTGAAACCAAAAGGCAAGTGCCAATTCAGAAAATCCCAGCCGTGCGATTAAAACTTTAAAGATTGAAGAAAGTAAAAAAAATAAACAAAAATTATTGATGCCTTCAACAATTATTAAACCTCTCCGCCAAGACCACTATTTCCAGCAAATAAAACTTCCATGCCAGATTTAAAAAAATAAAATAAAATAACAACTGCTGCCACGAGCAGAGGAAGGGGGGAGAACTCCGGCGAGCAGTGGAGGGGGACAGGGCCACCGGGGGACTCGACAGCTCGCGTGGTCCGACGAGTTGCTGACTACTCAGTCGCGATGCTCGCAACCCCTGCCAGTGACCCATAAATTGGCCACGAATTCGCCCTCTGATATTAGAGAGATTGTAATATTTCTTCTATTATCATTAGGAAATGGAAACAATAAAGCCTCACACTAGAAAAACACAAGCAAATATAATGGTATAAATTAAAACAAGTTAAGTATAAGAATTACTAGTGTATAATGGGAATTATACTACTATTGCACACCACCACTCCTGCCCTTTTAGGCATTTAGGGCGCATAGGAGTCAAGGAGTACTCTTTTTTTAAATGGGGTGCTTTTTCAGATTTAATCTGGACTGTTGATCTGATCAGGCATGATCTAACGATCGGATTTGAATGATTTTAGATTTAATTTAAACCGTTAATTGAATTATTACAGTCCAACAATCATAATTAAATTCTGATAACCAACAGTTATGTCCGTAAGAACAAATACGTTTCTTGAATGAAAAGATACCTTTTAATTTTAAAAAGCATGTATGTTGTTCTGTTGTATTTTTTCATGAACATACATATCAAAGGCTATAAAAACTCTAGGGTCTGATGTTAGTTTTATATCTTGTTCTGAAATTTAATAAGATTAGTACTTATTAAATTCGCAGGTTTGTTGTATCTTGAAGGTAATTTGTCATAATATCATATAGCAAACTGTTCGTAATGGGGGCAAATAAAACCTTAAGAAAAGTAATTTCTACGCTTCAAACCCTTTGATTTTCTCTCTCTTTATGTTTTGTTTCTTTACACCCAAACAGTTTTTCCGCCACTCACTGTTTTCCAACATTCGATCCTCCACAAGACACCCTCAGATTTGACAGGGTGGTAGTGGGATAGGCCGATCTTCGTTGACAGCAGCGCGAGTGTTGCCATCGTCGCCCAGATTGCGAGCTCCGCCACCATCACTCACATTGCTAGCTTGGATCTTGTTGCCATTGGTGGCTCTATGTTTTGAATGATGGAAAAGGAAGGAAAATTTTTTTTTTAATGTAATCAGGTGTGGATGGTATATGGTAAATTTGGTATATCTTTTCAATCTTGATCGTATAAACTTGATCCAATGGTCAATTTTTTACCCAATTAATGGATGAAAGTAGGTTGCCCTCGTTTTAGAACTTCCCATTAAATAATCAATACAGTCAATTATCGATTGATTCCATAATTGATTAGGTTATTATTATTATTATTATGGTCTATAGCTCTAATTAAAGGTTATTTTGCTAATTAATGGTGGAGTCAGATTAATAACATAATTTTTATTTTTCCCAAGAAAAATGAATAAATACTTTTAAATAGTAATAATGATAAAAGGAGAAAGGGAAAAAATTCTTTTATAAAAAAAAAAAAAAAATCAACGAGAAAAATGCTAGTTACCACTATTTTAGATTTCATTTTTCTTTAAGTGCAATCTCTCTTTAACTCAAGAACTAAAATGAAATTAATCATATTTATTATCATTATTTTTGTTTATGTGTGGCTTTATATGTGTGTGTGTGTGTGTGTATATATATATATAATTAAGAAAAAGAAGATATGAATGCTATACGTTCCAGTGGACTATGCTTAAACAGTTAACTGGTTAGATAGTTTAATATTGTATGATAGATTAAAAAGGTGTGATGATGATTATAATGTGACATTGATAATGTGTGTATATTTATAACGTTTTCTCTGGATTTTCCTTTAAAAAACAAAAACAAAAAGAAAAACTTTTTCCAAGAGAGATAAGAAATTATTTATGTGATAACGATTCACGTAGCAACGATGAGCAAAATGAGAGCAACTTAAACCACGAAAACAGGGTTGCGTAAAATAGCACATTTTCTTTATATCTAATACAAAGCTCTTTCTTTTCTCTTCTTTTCTTTTTTGTTTTTGTTTTTTGTTTTGTTTTGTTTTTTTTTTTTTTTTTTGTAACTTGAAAAGTAAAACTACAACCAAGGGAAGCATGCAAAGCTATAATATTATGATTATTTGATGCGTGGACTAGAATGACTACAAACAAGAAAATCAGGGCCAAATTGTTTATACAGTTTACAAGTACGAACATAAACGTGATTAAGCAAAGTAGAGAGGCCCATCAATTAATTTTTTAAACTTTTAAGACCTGTCCATCTGTTGAGTTGACTTTAGAAAACAACAAAGCTTGCAACTTGTTTGAGAATTGGAGAATCGGGAATCGGGTTGACCCTCAAAAATTTGCCTTAAACTTGGCTTGAAAGGACAAACTAATCACAGCCGGCCAATCTTCATCGCTCTCCCAAGAATCACAACCAAAAACTCTTCTTTCTTCTGTCTTTTGTCTTTTGATTCCGATTTGACTTCTTAATTCAATCGACCAAATCCTTTCTTTCCAATTTCCTCTCTTTCGAAGGAAAAAAAAAAAAACCGAAGAAAATAATGAATCGGAACTCGAGTGCTTTCGTGATCGGATTGGTGGGTGCAGCACTAACCTTGAGTGCCTATTCACAGACGATCATCTCTCCATCTCAGTGCATCACAGTTGGCCTCCTTGTCCTCATGTTTGGCTTGATTGTCAGGGAAGGTCTCATTACCCTTTAGCTCTTTTTTTTTTATTTTTTTTTATTTTTATTTTTATTTTTCTTCTTCAATGTTGGACAAGAAAAAAAGTGGCACTTATCATTTTGATGCCTTTGAATATTTCCTATAAATGACCAGTTCATACAAAAATTTCAGCTCTTGGCTTGTTTCATGTAATAAGTTCTTGAAAGATCTTGTGTGGTTTGGTAGCTAGTGTAAGCTATTATTATTATATATGTCTTCACTTTTTTCAAGTTTGTGTGTGTCAATAAATGCAAAAATATCTTAATGAAGTTATCTTTATGCGCTGATCTGAAGACGATTGATAAACTTTAGTGGAAGGTTAAATTTATGAAATATACCTTTCGTGTCTGTAATATATTATACATCTCCAAA
Source organism: Ficus hispida (assembly GCA_025413025.1). NCBI lineage: Eukaryota > Viridiplantae > Streptophyta > Magnoliopsida > Rosales > Moraceae > Ficus > Ficus hispida. Next base: position 27,498,521 of record CM046365.1, read on the forward strand.
TTCACTTGCTTATTAGTTGTATGGTTTAAAGTTAGATAAAAATATTTAAAGTTGTGTTTCACATAAATTATATAATTAATTGTACATAAATTCTTATGTATATTCTCTCTTCAAAATAGAATAGAAGTAAAGAATCAACCTTAATTCAATTTGATTAGTTAGGAGATTAATAAAATTGATAAATTTATCCCCTTCATACATGAAGCACAAGATATTCTGTTAAAAAAAAAAAATGCAAGTTTCAAAATTTGAGAGTCGAATCTAAAGACGTATTATATATATATCGAGTGGCTCAACAAGTACATTTCAAAATTTGGAAATATGTTGATCATGCAAGAAATATAGTCATATTGATACAAGAAATATGGTGAAAGGGAGAGAACAAAGCCTTGTTTCCGTCACTGAAATCTTGAAAAACCAGTCTGCATATTTAGTAATGAATTTGTCAAGGAAGAGAATCCGCAACAGATAAAAAGAGAAAAAGGCTTGGGATTTGCTCTGCATGTTCGCCCAAGCAAGGAGTATTTGTACCTGCAAAACCTGCTTTGAACTACACTTTTATCTCAAATGTCTACCAAAAAAATAAATTAAATAGAATGTACCAAGGTAATTTAATCACACTAATAACAAGGTCCAATTTTGTGGGGGGCATATAATGAAGAACAAGTCACATATTCTGATAGACCACATCCATCATCAACATTCACAACATTACAGTTTTAGTCTATAGAGCTGATCAGTCATTGCCGTCATTGCCCCGCCTCGCGACGCGAATATCATCAGAAATCCAGCATGAGAAAACGAGATGGTTACATAGCCAAAGACGGCTTGCCGATCTGACATGTACTACACAAGAAGGATGACCAAGTAAAAGAAAAAAAAATAAGACCGGCAAGTCATCCTTGGCTGCACTACCAACCTCATTCCCACATGCAAGACTTTTGATGAAAGAAAAAACTTAAAAATCCACGACATCATAGAATGTAATGACACAAAAGGAAAAGGGAAATCATTGTTTTTTTTTTTTGTTTTTTTGTTTTTGTTTTTTCAAGAAAGAAGTAGAGGCTTTAATGACTTGACCAATCAAAACTAGAGGATGGAGTTAGGGAGGGGGGGGACAGGAACGGAATAAGTTTCCCAAAGGAGAAAGACAACATTTCCCAAGTGAGAATATTGTAAGAGGAAGCAAAGCATTGGCCCAAAGAGGGAGTTTGAGAAGAAGAAAGAAGAAGAAAGAAGAAAGAAGAAGAAGAAGCCGATTGGACTAGAAATCTCTCTTGGCAGGCCATGAAACTATGAAAGAATGATCTTATTTTTAAAGCCATAGATAGAAGCTCTATCTAAAATATTAATGATGGTAGCTTTTGCACAGAAAAAGTGGAAGCTCTTAGAAATTGCTTGATTTTTTGTCCTTCTTCCAAAAATTTTCTAGTCTCATCACGTCCTTATTTAATATTATATTAAGAATATATTGATATCATAAAAAAAAAAGTAAGATTATTTAAAAATTCACATATCACAACTTAATATTTATTGATTTATCACATTATCAGAATAGATTAGACATAAAAAATATATTTTTATTATCACATTATCAGAATAAATTGGACATAAAAATATATTTTCACTATTATATCACTTATATAAAAAGAAGAATCCAAAATTTCTCATAATCACTGTATCATTACTATCGGTGTGAACAAAAAAACGTAAGTTTTGAGGCTTGGATGTGACTTATCATTGTCGTGGAAACCAAGACACATTAAGCCTAGCGAGCCATCCCCATCCCCTAAGCCCTGACTAGATTATCAGATCCCTTATTCAATTCAAGATTCAAGCCCTCTCCTGACTTTCATTTCTTGAATTGAATGAAGTTTCTCCTCAGAACTAGTACAAGTAGGTGGAGTGGTTGAAGAGAATTTACTCCATTTGGTCAGCATCAAGGCAAGCAAAGCAAAGGTTAAAAAAAAAAAAAAAAAAAAAAAAAAAAGCCAAAAAACCAAAAAACTGAAAAGGTCGTACTACTAGGGTACCTTTGTAGTATGTATATGGCTCAAAGATTTCTTCTTCCCCATTTCTGTCCTCATCAAATCTTTTTCTTTTTATTTTTTTCTCTTTTTTATTTTTTTTTTCTTTCCCTATTAAAACCTACATTAATTTCTTCAAAGAGTTCCTCACATTCCACAAAAACTAAGATGACTAGAAAGAAAGAAGCATACCAATCTGCTTCATTTTATCTCAAATCTCTTGTAAAGCAAAGCAAAAGTATGACTTCTCTTGAGGGCCATCTATACGGAACCTAGTTTGTTTATAGAAAAAATGGCATGCCAAAGTTTTGCTTCTTCTTATTTGAAATGGGAAAATACAGGGGGAAAAAAAGGAGGAAAAAAGAAAGAAGATTGTCTCTCTTTTTTCTATGAATGACAGAGCCCAAAAAGGGAGGGGGGGGAAAAAAAAAAGGGTCATGCAAATTTGTTTGACGAATTTTGATGATAATCCAACCGAACGACAGCAACTTAAAAGTAACAATAGGAAGACGCTTGGCTACTTTGCCGCCTCAACCGGTGGCCAATTTTTTGGAGAAATCACCAGCTGTACAGGACTTAATTTTTTGTTTAAGACTGGTCTTCATGAGAGTCGTGTCACATCTACAATAATTCCATCCTATGTGTTATTTTTGCATTATTATCAGCCAAAAAAAAAAAAAAAGTCCCTTCTTTATCATGCATATATATATATATATGTGTGTGTGTGTACCTATATATGTGTACTGTCTATTCATAAAGGAAGAGTTGCCGTCGATGAAGAGGGTCTTAAAAGCTATTTAGCCAGTTGGTCCTTGACTACTTTACTAACAATAAATTTTAAGAAATAAGAGGCAAAAAACTGTTGGAAGGATTTATTGGTGTACCATGTTAGGATCAAGTAAAAATCTTTGACAATGGGGGCAAAAGCTAGTCTCAATGCAGTTACAAGAGAATCTTTGAATTTCATTTATGGGAGAAACTATTTATAAAAAAAAATTAGTTAATATTATAAATGATAGGATATTTTAATTAAAGTGTTTATCTTATTAGTGGGTAGCAAAAAAGGGAAGATAAATAAGAGGACATAAAGGTGAATCCCCTAATCACTTGAGTTTATGTGTGCACCCTTGTGGCCAATGTCTGTGATTGCACCAGTTGTGCATATGATGCAAGTTAAATCTCCGAGAACCTATATGGGATCGTGAATAAGAGAACATAAGAGTTAATTCTAACCGCGGCTAATGTACTGCCGCTAATTTAAGCAATAGTTTAAGGACTCCTGGCTTATTTGCGGCTTCACGGGTGGCCAAATTTTTGGATAAACCTAAAATTTTAGAACCAACCATTGGTTGCAAATCTATAAAAAAAAATTCCATCAAATCTGTATTTTACACACTGGTGTTGACCAGATTGTCCTTAAAAACAAACCAACATTAAATCCTTGAAAAGCAACTGTGGTCAGCATCTACATCAACACACTACCAATGTACAAAAAGCAGTAAAAACTAATTTCATATCTTTAAAATTAGTTCAAAATTGTAAATTGCAGGGAACTTTTTCAGCAGAATTAGCCGGGGATTATGTTTCCAAACTTTTTTTTTTTTTTTTTTTGGATTTTCCTCAAATTTTATTATTTATATTTTCAAATATTTTTAAAAAAATTTAAACTTTAAAAATATAAAATTTTATTATTTTAAGTCGAAATAAGATGCATTTTTTTTTTCAAATTATATAGAATTTCGAGAGGAACGAAATAAGATCTATATTGTTACTTTTTTTCCAAACACATTTTAAGTTTTAACATTATTACATTTTAAACAGTACATTTCCATCCAACACACATTTTCAAAACTCAAACCATCTCCGACCTTCAAAACACCTTATCCAAACATGACCCAAAACGGATCCTTAATGTTTCACTTTAACTTTTTATCTTCACCGGTTCATGCAGCTTGAGATTTTGCCCTACACACCAACAATCAGCCACACACCAAAAACAAAGAAAACGTCAATAACGAGACTAACAATAACACTAATAATAAAAGTAATCAGCAAAAATATGAAGACCAATCAAATCATGCACTCCCCTCAGGCGAAACAGCGAATCTTTCTCCTCCAATGCATCGAGCATCCGAAGAACCTGCCATTTATGGTAACAAATGCTTAAGATTTTACAGAATCTGTCTACGAGGATGATTAAGTTGTTGATCGCACTCTAGCAAACACAACAAATCGACGTACCACTTGTATCTTCAGTCTCAAAAGATCAGCACCATCGAATAGTTGGTCCTGAAGTTCCAAGCTTCCATGAAATTTCAGTACACAAGATAAGAGCCGCCAAGTTAACTCTCAAGATTCCCTTGACATGGCAAACAGCAGAACCTCAAAAACTTGTCTCCGCATCCTCTCATTTAACACAACCAAGTACAAAGCCAAGACTAAATATATAAGCCAGACTGGCAGCTTATAAATAAACATTCCCAATTTGATGTCCAGTCCTCTGACCGTAAACGAGCCAAGGAAAGGCGGCATCTGGAAGTTCAATGAGCTGGCTCCAATTGGATATTTCAAGGATTTCTTACTAAATAGAAATAATTTAAGTTATGTAGACCAAGCGAGGCATTTCTAATATGTATGCGTCTTAATAATAAAGAATGCACCCAAAAAGATCAATGCTGCTGCCACATGATATTCAACAATGCCTGCAAATTCAAATGATATAACAATTCTGCTGTAAAAGAGAGAGAGAACAAGTTTTTCCAATCAACCTCATATAAAATACCATGAAAATTCAGACAACAAAGACGAGAGCAGAAGTAAATGCAACATTAAAACAACTTAAGGAGGATGGAAGCAACATGGCTTTTTAATCTTAAAGAAAGTCCACAGGAAAAACAAGCAGGAACAGGTGTGCCGGCTATTTAGGTCTTTGGGAACACAAGATACTAAGCTTGGTAACTTTGGTTCGATGGACATGGAAAATATTAAAAGTGAACAAGATCTCCACATAGATTTGGTCCTTTAAGTAGATTCGTCAAGGTAGGACATGAGTATGTGAAACGCTGGTTCATCTGGTCTTCCGGTTTAGGCAGAAGGCTTCATCAAAAGAGGCAGTGGGCTAACTTCAGGCTTCATAGATCTCAGCTGTTTTGTTGGATTGGGAAAGGCAACAAAGGGAAAACAAGTGCATCAGAATTTTATACACGGGTATTGGATAGGCTATGATATCAAATGTCACATGCTAATACATGACTGGCCTAGAGGACCAGAGGTAACGCCAGTTATATTAACAGAGAAGAAAAGGGATCAAGGAATCCGTCATCTACCTGCAGGCATGCATCATAAATTCTAGTAACCATAGTTTCTCCGTCGAGAAACGGAGTTCTGGCTAGACAACCTGGTATCAGAAGCTTAAATCAGGATTGAGGCATCTCAAAACACCAACAGAGATATTATCATGAAAAAATAGAAAACGATCACAAAAAAACTCACAGTAAAGAATAAACGGAGTTTTCTTCTTCCTATAATAAAATGGGAATATGGTATAGAACAGGAAAATATTAACCAAACTCCCATGGCATATAATCTGCAAGTATTCAGAACTATTTTATAACCGTTACAATGCTTTTCACACTGAATGTGAACTTCGAGCATCATTAAGCTGCAACTAGGGAATAATAGAACTCATTATTCCACATACATTGGGGTCAAACAACTAGGACTATACCCAAATAATTCATGTATTCAATAGAGGAAGAAAACATTAAAAAAAAAAAAAAAGAAAGAAGGAAGAAAGAAAGAAAGGGAGTATCCAAGAAAACATGACAAGGAAGAAAGAAAGTCTCACCCAGAACCTCCGGTTCGCCCAGAAGAATAAGCTCCATAAGCACCATAGGCACCACCACTACCACCAATCTGCATAAAACAAGAGCAAAAAGAAATGGCGATCAGGAAGTAAAAGTGATAAACAGAAGACTTATATTATTGAAGATTTTACTTCATCGAATACATTATGCAGAGCACATGACAGATAAAACAACATAAACACATAAGAGAGTGGCTACTAAGAAGTGTTGTATGGAAAAAGTACTGGCCCTTGGCAGGATACCTGGGAACCACCATAACTTCCATAGCTATCAGAAGATGTCAAATCACTTGAAGCACCATAACCACCGGAGTACGAATGACCACGCCCATGTCTTTTACTGTCTCTACTGTCATAATTTACACCATCCGGACCATCCGCCGATACAGGAAGATATGGTAAAACTGGAAGCAAAGTAGGGAGAGCACCCTCCCTATCAAAAAGATTAGCCCTCAATCGCGTAACTACATGTATAAGAGCATCCTTTGCCACATCAAGGTCTCCGGCAATCTGATCATTGAAGAGAAAAAAATTGTCTCATATGGCACCATCACGACCAAGAAATAGCTAAGACAAAAATAATCCAAAGGCTCCACTAACACCAAAATAAACTAAGTATTCACCTGCACCATCTCATCATCTTCGGAAGCAACTTTTGGAAGGTTTTCCTTAGAAAGTATACGAATATTGGCTTTGGTAGCCCTCCTCATCTCAGTTACAATGGCACCTCCTTTACCAATAAGGCAGCCAATCCGTGAGGTAGGTACAAGTAAGCGGGTTGTGAATGAGATAATTCCCGAATCCCTTTCAACTTTCTCACTGCATCTTGGTAGCAGGCGCACTGCTGCTTCAACAGTTGGAGAATATGAGTCCTCAAAGAACTGAAAAGGCAAGGATAAAAAAGTAATCAAGACCAAATTAAAGCATCCTCCAAGTAATGCTAGGATATATTATCTGTATGGAAAAGATTTTACCTCCTTTGCAGAAACAGTTATTAAGCAATCATCTCCTTCGGTAGCAGAACTGTCAACCTTGATTACTGCACCAGATTCCTGTCTGATCTGATTAATAATGACACCACCCTTCCCAATCACACCACCAATATTTCCAGTAGGACAAACCAAGCGAAGAGAGAATTCTTTTGAAGACCCTTCATCCCTAGGTGCTGAATACAAAGAACGTGACCAATCTCCAGCATCACCTTTGTATCCTGCATAAGGGCCCATTAGAGGAGCTATTCCCACTATTGGGGCACCACCACTTGGACCGACGAGTGAACCGCCAGAAGGATATACATTAGGCACAGCAGATGTAAGCAAATGTTGAGATCTCGATGGATTGTCATGAAGGCGAGAAGCAATTTGATAGAGAGCCTTTTTAACAACCGGAGCATCACCAGATATCTGAACCACAAAAACCAGTATTGAATAGATAAGCATTCCACCCATTTATCCCAGTGAAATAAAAATTTTATTCACCCATACATAACCAAAAAAATTCTAGAAAACCCCGCCTTGAATTAATATCAGTAAATCTTTCACGTCATCTAGCACCAAGAAAGAATATCGCTATTCACCAGGTTATTTTAGAACAAACAAGGGCATGCGCAGAAAATTTCTAAAAGTTCATAAACAACATTTTCTTTTGGAATGATTGCAAGTTGGAACCTACACCAGAAACAAGTCCGGAACTTTAACAAGCAGTGGCATTACACAAAAACGTATTAGAGCTAGCTAGTCTATCAAGGAAAAATACACAAACCGTCAAATTTACCTGTACAAGCTCGTCAGAGTTCAAGGCACAAGGAGGCAGATGTTCATCCTTGAGAATGCGAATCTGAGCACCAGTATCACTACGAATGGCCTGTACAATCTGTCCTCCCTTTCCAATAATGCAGCCAATCTGGTCAGAAGGTACAAGAAGCCTAGCAGTAACTTGGTGACTTCCTTCGCTATCCTCGTCACCATGCAATTCTTCAGCAACAACCCTTTCATGAACCCTAAAGACAGCATCCTGAGCTGGGCAAACATGATTACCTCCTTCAGAGGTGTTACTCTCCTCACTCTTACTATAAATAGTAACTACACGCTCCTCAGATCCGGGGACCGTCTCACCAATCCTAATCTTCGACTTTGTGTCCACCCTTAGTTGCTTGACAATCTCCCCTCCCCTCCCTATGATGCTTCCTATCTTCTTCACAGGGCACAAGTATCGATACACAGTATCATCTGAATCAATGACAAACTGTTCTCTTTCCTCACCGTGATTTCTCCTTTTGTTTCCTCCATTTTCGGAATGGTCGGCCTGAGAATGAGCACGCTTTCCATAATTAGTCCTCTGACCAGCCATGATTACGACAGATTCGCCAAACTGTATACAAACGGAATTATACACCATTCAGAAAATTACTAACAAACAGACCAGAAAATAATCAACTAAGTATCAAAACTGAATCGTTTTCAATCGGAAAAGGTACAAGCTTTCTCAGTTATTCATCATTTCAACAAAGAAAAACATAAATATAATCTTCTGTAGTCAAATCTTAGTACTCTAACTTCCCCACCACTATAAAGAGCACAAAAACAAAGCAACAGAATTGAAACGCAAACAAATTCATGTGAACAATAAAATTCCATTATTTTTTGGTCAATTTTTGGGCTTCAAATTATTATAATGCAACCAATTACCAGTTCAGATCTCCAAAACTTCCTCAAAAGTATTAATCCCAATCTGCGCTCTAACACAAAAAGAGAAAATCTATCATCAAATGCTTATTTGCGAGGGAAAAAAAAAAGTTTCCAAATAATAAGAGAAGATTACGCTACAATGGAAAAAGCTCAGAAAACCCTTTCAATGGCTACGGAATACACGTTCGCACAAGAAGAAACGCAGATCCAAGAGAAACAACAAACCAAAAAGATGCACAAAAATCAAAACTTTCGAACTGAAACAGAATCACCAGACGAAATAAACGACGAATTAGGGGAAGAAAAAGGAGAATGCAGAAATCGGGGAAAAAAATTAATTAATTAAGGTGAAGAAATTTGGTACCTTCGTATCGAGGCAAGAAAACGAAAACCCTAACGAGATAAAAACAAAAGAAAAAAAAAAACTGTGGAAATGAAAGGACAGATAATTGTGGGAGAAATTAGGGAAATTTGGTTCCCAATCGAGCAAGATCGAAGACTGGATCTCTTTCCCCTTCTTTTCTAGGGTTTTGACCGATTTTGGATTTTGCATCATTTCATTTCCAAAATTTCACTCAACAACCTCGGGGTTTTCCTAAAATTACAAATGCTACCGCAAAAACATTTCAAATTCTAATTTTAACCTCAGACAATAATTTATTTCTTTTCCAAGGGATTTTTTTAAAAATATTTTCCAAGGGAATTTAAGTGAGTAATCAATCAAGAAATTTTTGAGATGTTACATTCAATCCATTTCTCTAAATGTTAGATTGAATGTCGATTGTTTCTTATTCCAATTTGTATTTAATCATATCAAATCATATTAATTAGAGAACAATAAATCTTAAAATCAAAGACTTTACAACATTTTCTCATTTGAAATCGGTTTAATGTATTCTGATTTTAAAATTTTCAATCCAAATCAATATGACTGAGGATTGGATGTCCAACTCATTTTGGTTTGGATTAGTAAAAACACTTTAAGCTTTTTAGTTGAAAAATATTTTGTAAATTTTCTAGTAAATTAATGTTTAAAATCTCCATTAACCCCATACATAATGGAGGTAAATGAAGAATAATAATTAGCAGCAAGCTAAGTCAATCCTCAAATCGAGCAATCTAGCCAATTGTTACTTGCATTCAAGCCAGAAGGCAGCCGTTCTAATAGCTTTAGTACTTAGATAAGCTTAAACCCTTATCGCATGATGAGAAGGTAGATAGGAAAGCCAACTCATTTCCTTTTTGCATGAAGCAATGCTGCATAAGAGAATGTTTAAAAATACATGCAAAGGGGCAAAGAGATAAGTCCATGGAGAACTATCAAATTTTTCAACTTGATTTGTTTATATCAATCTATCATCGGAAAACTCATGGCATGATGGTCAATATAACAGTAATAACATTTTTATTGATATTTATGAGGGGATATTAATACTTTGTACAAATTACATGATTAATAACAACTGTTAAATGACAATCTCACAAAATGAAATTAATTAATGTTGATCACGATAGCTGTTTTGAAGTCATTTTGTATGCGTTTGGAACATGAGTTTGATGTAAAATTTTTAGCTTTAAATTAGTTAACTTTTTAAAAATTAACTATAATTTTTATTGATTTTTTAAATAAAAAATAAAAATAAACTTAAAAACTTATATGATAGACTTGTCAATCAAACGGGTCATTTATATATTAATTAAAGTTTCGAAATATTGTTTTTAACAAATAGAGCTGCTATCATGGTTATTTCCACATAGCCCTTGTTAGTTTTGCTTTGTTTGCAAAATATTGGCCCATGGGGATCACTTTTTTATAAAATTTTACAATAAAAGGGGCAAATTTGAGTTTTATTGGAATATAAAAAGGTATTTACTTATTTAGGAAATTTTCCAGGGACAAAAAAAAAAAAAAAAAAAAAAAAAAACTCCCTTTAAAAGAGGAAGAATCCAATCCGTCGGCTTGGCTCGCGCTTTCTTTGTCCCGAATTTTGACGGAAAATTCTCAGAGAACTTTCTAGTCATCCAAACACAATCCTAAAAATCCTCTCCTCTCCTCGCCCCTACCCTAATCCCCTCCTCCTCCCTCCCTCCCTCCGTATTGGCCACCGTAGATTTCTTCTCGATGTCAACCTCGGGGACGCCCCAGTTCCGGTACACCCAGACGCCGTCGAAGGTTCTCCACCTGCGGAATCTCCCATGGGAGTGCACGGAAGAGGAGCTTGTCGAGCTCTGCAAGCCCTTCGGTAAGATCGTCAACACCAAATGTAATGTCGGCGCCAATCGCAACCAAGCCTTCGTCGAATTCGTAAGACCCCCTCTCGCTCTCGCTCTCTAGCTCTCCTTTTCGCTTTCCATAATATATTTCGTTTTCGCCAATTAGGGTTTCGAAGTAGAATTCCATGCGAGAGTTCAATTCTGTGTTTTTTGTGGATTCTTTTTCTTATTTCTATGAACTAACTAAATAGATGAAATTCTGTTTTTTTTTGTTTCCAATGGAGAAGTAGATTTTTTTTTTGGGATTCTTTTATTATTTCTATGAACTAACTAAATAGATGAAATTTTGTTTTTTTGTTTTATTGTTTTTTGTATCCAGTGAAGTAGTATGTGTGTGTATATATATATATTTTTTTTTGGCAGTAGCATTTGCTGTAGAAATTTCGTGTTTTTTTCTTGTAAATGAGGTGAAATTGCTGTGACCTAGTAACTATTTGGGAGTTATGTCTGATTCAATGCAAATAAACTTATTGGTGCGGCAGAATTCGGGTTCTTGATGAAACAAGAAAAGAACTAGAGAGAGAACTTGAAGAATTTCTTAATATAATGTAGTTACGATAATAGTCCTTACAAAACGATACTTCAAGTTGAAAACTTGTTCGATAGACTGGGAGTCTCGCATCTTCGTCCGTTATCGGGAAAGTAATAAGCTGCCAGAACTGAAAAATTACTCACTAGATCGGAGTTACATGCCATTTGGGTGATTTTTCTGAAACAATCAATCATGTTTGAATATCGGAGATTAGGTAGATTAGTAATAACGTGAGTAAGCAATTAAGATAAAGTAAATTAGGAGAGAGGAAAATGATAAAGTAGGGTTCACATTAATAAATCACCCAAAAAAGTTAACTATTTATTAGACGGGCGTACCATATTAGAATAATGACGTAATCAGCATACTGAGTAATTTTTCCGAGAAACCAGTAACTAAGACTTACAAATGCTTAACTCTTAAGTAAAGGCACCTTTTTGCTGTCTGCTTTGTTTTGTCCATACCCGATATCCATTAATGTTGATTTGTGGGAATTGTATTTTTTCCTTAATTTGTTGCTTCTGCGATTTTATGGTAATAATCTTCAGCGTGTTTTGAATATCCTATTACTTTTCATAGTATCTCAAACACAGTAGTTATATGTTGTTAATAGAAGCAAAATTGTTACTCGTTGCAGGCAGACTTAAATCAGGCTATCTCAATGGTTTCATATTATGCTTCATCTTCAGAGCCTGCTCAGGTTCGAGGTAAAACCGTATATATCCAATATTCAAATAGGCATGAAATCGTCAACAACAAAAGTCCTGGAGATGTTCCTGGTAATGTCCTTTTGGTAACCATTGAGGGTGTAGAAGCTGGTGATGTGAGCATTGATGTTATCCACTTGGTAAGTGCTCTGGCGACTGGCATTGTAAGTTTGTGAAATCTTAACTCTGCTGTAGTTAACGGATATTAAGGAAACTAGCTGACCCACTTTGGGAGAGGGATAAGACTTTAAGATAACTTCTTATCACTGGCTACTACGGCAATTCTCATTGTACAAGTTTTATAAATATGATAACTTCCAACTCCGAGATGTACATAACAAGTTGTTTAATACCTCCCAGAATAGCATGAACCTCACCGCAAAGAATATTATTTTTCATAAATTAGTTAGCATGTATTATACAGATAATTTAAAAATGATGGTTTGCTTAAAGTAGGTCAAATGTTTTCCTATATCATTTTAGCTCTCTTCTATAGTCACCTAAATGTGAATAATTTCATCGTGAATGAACTGTATATTCAATAACCAGTGGTAGCAAAATTCTTATCATTATTGTTATTTTTAAAGAATTTGTTCACCTTTCTTATCCACTAGGTGAACAAATTTATGAAAGGAAAAATTTCCCGGTTTTTATATATTTTAAATGCCATGTTGTTGAGAATAGTTGCCATATTTTCTCCTTTCATTATGTGGGACCTTTTTTTTTTTTCCCTTTTCTTTTTTCTTGTCACCTTTATTTGGAGGTGTCATCTTGCCTTCCTTATTATATTAAGTTCCATTTTATAGTTGAAATAGTTGAATCACAGGTGGTGATGTATCTTTTTCAAATTGTTTTGTTGGAGACAATTTGGAATTACTATCATATACGTCATACTCCTTTCTAAGGTCACACTTTTATGTACAGGTGTCATTCTACGCTTATTGCTTCTCTGTTTGGATTTTTGTTCTTTTATAGTAATTTCACTAGAGTGGTTTCCTGATATTGCATACTTTTTTTGGTTGCTTCTGATATCAGTTTCTTTACAAGTGATTTTTACTTCTTTCAGGTGTTTTCTGCTTTTGGATTTGTGCACAAGATTGCCACTTTTGAGAAGGCTGCAGGTTTCCAGGTTAGCAACAGTTACGTTGGTACCTTTTTGCACTACAGTCTCGCTGTATCATTCTCATTTCCCGTGTTGACTTTGCAGGCGTTGATTCAATTCAGTGATGCCGAGACTGCATCTTCAGCAAGGAATGCCTTGGATGGAAGGAGTATACCTAGGTATTCTATGACCATATTTTTCCGTTTTATGGATATACTGAAATTTGCAAATCTTGTATATTCTAAAACTTGAGTTCTGATGTCTTATGTCCAGGTATCTCCTCCCAGAGCATGTTGGTTCATGCCACTTGCGTATTTCATATTCTGCGCACACTGATCTAAATATCAAGTTTCAGTCACACCGCAGCAGGTAAGAGTGCAGGAAGAATATCTATTAGCCCATTTCGTTTACTGATTTTGTTTTTGAAATTAGTCTTATTTAAGTTTATTTGCTATTGTCTCTGTATGTTATTGGCTTTGGCATCTGGGATGCTGCTAATTGATGGTGCTTTTTGTCATCTAGGGTTTAGTGAAGCCTGCTAGCCCGAACACAGATGTGTTGCAATTTAGTAATTTCCTTGATCTTCTGATTGTAGCTTAATGCATTTGTTAATGCCATTTTTGTCAAAGTACTTTGGTCAACTTCTTCTTCCTCCTTTGTTTTATTCTTTTGTTTTTTTTTTTTTCCAACTATCTTGCTACTGATAAATTTTGTTTGGTTCGAGGGATCTGGTAATTCCACTATTTAGCCACAAAGAGTTTTTGTAAACACATGCTGTAAGAAGCCTCTTTTTCCCCTTATTCCCTTTCTTGGTTCTTCCTTTGGATGGAAATTCTTTTCCGGCTAGGTTGCACTGTTGTCATTTGTTTCATGAGAGTCGTGTTACCAAGATATTTGAGAGAACAAAATTCAATCGAACAGAGTCTTGATAAATATGTAGGCATTTTTCTGTTATTTTCCTTTGTGGTTATGAATGTTCCTGGGTTCTTAGAGATCAGCACCACTTTAGTGGTCAAGGGTTTCATTGAAAACACACTAACATGCAAATCATGCTAGAATTTGTTTAAAATCTAAATATTGTGTCTATCCGATCATTAAGAATTTAACGGAATAAGTCATAGTTTCTACCTATAGTTCTAATGGCATTAAAGAATTATATTACAAAAACATTTTTGAAATGGTTTCTTTTGGTCTTTTGAGGTTGAATAAGTCAGTGGACAATTTTGTATCTTCTTATTCATTTATTGTCTTATTTGTTTATCTCTGCTTGTTTATACATTCCTATGTTAGGCATGCTATTGGTTTTGTGAAGTTTTTTCTTGTTTGGCACAGTTTTTAAATGTTGTTTTTTAGCATTTGGTATCATCTTGGTATAAAGATGCAATGATGAAAAATATTGTTCAATTCTTCAGTTGAAAAATTAAAAGTCCAATGCATGTATTTTGGTTTCATGTTTCTGCAGGGATTACACAAATCCATACCTGCCAGTGAATCCTACTGCTATAGAGGGAATATCTCAGGTATATTTTTGACCGGACATTTTTCCTTCATTTGTTCATGTTTTTGTGCAGTACGGAGGACTCTACTGTTGTAACTAAAAGATATGGATTAAAAAAAAAATTGGACTTGAGTATTGTAACCTAAAAGATAATGATAGAAAAAGAACTAATGGGCCATTATTTCCAGCCTGCTGTAGGTCCTGATGGAAAAAGGAAAGAGCCGGAGAGTAATGTGCTTCTTGCTTCAATTGAGAACATGCAGTATGCTGTTACTGTGGATGTTATTCATACGGTGCGAGGGTTTTCCTTTTCTGCCTCTTTAAGTGACAATTTCTAGGTCAATTTTGCTCATTAAATTGGTATATTCAACGCAACAGGTGTTCTCCGCATTTGGCACTGTGCAGAAAATAGCAATATTTGAGAAGAATGGTCAAACACAGGCATTAGTCCAATATCCTGGTATTTCCTTTACTCCATGACCATTTAGTTGTTACTGAGTTCTGGTCCAATTATATTTGCCTGTGATCCACTTTATACGCACACAGCCTTTCTATTTCCTGGTGTTTCTTTGATAAATTAATGCAATTTCTCTTAGAATTAATTCATTTTGGGCCATGATTCTCAGATATCGCTACTGCAGCCGTTGCCAGAGAAGCTTTAGAAGGACACTGCATTTATGATGGTGGCTATTGTAAGCTTCATCTATCATACTCTCGTCATACTGATCTCAATGTAAAGGTATAAATATGTGCTTTTGAGTTACGTTCATGAGAAAACGAAATAATTGAGAGAAAAATAGTAAAGACATCCTTAGAAGGAAAAGTGGGTCCGTGAATGGAAAAAGATTTGGTCCCTAACTGTATGCTTCTCGACACTCGAGTTTCTTTTTATATTGATTGATCGCTTTTATTACAAAATCTTCCAAAAATCTGTTCTAATTATTACCCTTCTTATTAACACCAATTGTAGGCTTACAGTGACAAGAGTAGGGATTATACAATTCCAGATGCTAGTCTGCTGGCAGCACAACAAGTTCCCAGAGCCCCTGGCGCTCCACCGCTGTGGCAGAATCCTCAGGCTGCTCCATTGTACCCTGGGAATGAGTATGGTGCCGCAGGTTCTGTGCAAGGTCAAATTCCACCGGGTCAAATACCGCCATGGGATCCAACCATGCAGGCTGGAAGATCAACTTATGCCTCTTCTCCTAGCACCTTTCCTGCTCAAAATTATGCTGCTTCGTCGGTTCCTGCATATGCAGCAGCCCCAATGCCTGCTGTTTCGTCGCCTCTTGCACAAACTGCTCCCATTGCTTCTGGTGTGGCCTCTACAATAACTCAGCCTGGACCTCCACCGAATGTGCGGCCTGGCGATGCTTCACCTCCTGGAGTGAGACCTGGAGGTGTTTCACCTCCTGGTCAGCCTCCTTATTATGGCCAATAGGTTGTATCTTCTTTTTCTTTTTAACTGCTAGTTGCGAATTGCCGTCAATTATATCCCATTTTCTTACCCTTTTTCCCCCTGTTCTCTCTAGCTCCTTTTACACTCGTCTCTTTTTGCCTTCTTCGGAATGTTTCGTGGAAGACAGAATTCTTTTATCCCAAATTCAAATCTAGTTGTCGACTGGAATTCGTGTCTTCCCTGCTCCGACTAGAATGTGTGATTCTAGTTACATTTTCATTTTCAAAATGGCATGATTCACAAATTTTGCTACTCCATACAAGGCCAGCCGAGTTTTAGGAGCTTCCTTTGAGAATTCAACTTTTATAATTTCAGACGGTGAAAGAAAAGAGGTGCTCTTTGTCTGAATATTTTACAGCTTCGATTTGAGAGTCGTGAAAAAAAAAAAAAAAAAGGTGCTCTTTGTATGCCATAAATACAATTATCTAATTTTAATCCAAGAGCATTTATTTATTTGTCAATTTTCCCCTGCTTCTTCTTATTTATTTTTATTTATTTATTAGTTTTGGCAACTAAGAATGGTAGCATATTATTTGGCATTTACATTTGTTTAATCTGATCAAAATTTTGATCATATTTATTATAAAATAAATATGCAAAACTAATTGTTTCTAAAATAAATTTATCGGTTTAAAAAGGTAAAGTCAAATGCCCTATTGTAGAATTCTCTTTCTTCAGGAAGCCTCTTCGAAGACGTTAAGGATCGAATTATATTTGAGGAACAAGGGGATGCAAAAAAGTAATAAGAGAGGACGGATCTTGAAAGGTGAAGGAATTTACAATCCCTTGTAACGACCTTCGATCCCAAGATTTTCGGCCCTTACTTTCCTTTGTATTTTTTAATATCAGTAATTGTAAAGCACCCTTTTCCTTAAATAAAATAAAAAAGGTAAAACTGCGGTAAACCTTTTTTTATATACTCTATCGGTATAGCTCATTTTTAAACCGTCATGATTTCATCAAATAGTTGAAATGTTACTTATGCATAATAACTATAATATACATCAACTCATAATATTATATGCTAAAAATAAAAAATAGATATTCTAAAAAAAACTTAAAAAAAATTGGTTAGTCAACCAGCGCCCCCCTCCCCCCGACACCGGCGAACACGCTGAGGAGCCCCCCCCTCCCTGGACGCCGACGCCCCCTCTAAACGCCAACCAGATCTGGCTTTGGGGGGGGGGGGGGGGGCGCTTGGGCTTGAGCGCAAGGGGATGGGGGGCTCGTCGGTATCTGGGGGGAAGGGAGGGGTCCTGGGCTCAAGCACGGGGTGGGGGGGAAGAGGGGGCCTCATCAGCATCGGGGGAGGGGGGCGTCTGGGCTCTAGAGTCGGTGTTGGGGTGGGGGGGGGGGGGGGGCGTAACTCTTCAGTGGGGGGTTGTTGGCCGAGGAAGGAACGGGTGTTTTACCCATTTCTTTTTAATTTATTTTTTTAATATTAATTTTAAATTTTTTAATTTATGTTAGTATGGGATAAAGTACATTATAACTATTATATACAAGTAATATATCATCCATTTGATTATATCTAAACGATTTAAAAATGAATTCTACTAATATAGTATATAAATAAGACTTTATCACATGTTTACCAAAATAAAAAAGGGACATTTGGCAAGCAAAATGCTGTGGAAAATTCAGCACTTGTTTGGCCTATTTGTGTGTTTGAGACATCAGAGAGTGACTTTTGGAGGGTTAAAGCTTGGCAGTGGCCATGCTGTTGTCTTTGTATGAGTGAATACTGATATATATATATATATATATATATATAAAATAAAAAATAAAAAAAATAGAAGAAGAAGAAGGGCTTTCGCAATCCGTGCAAGCAAAGTTTCTCTATCAAACTCGAGGTTGCAGACCCCTACTGATGTTAACACCTGAACGTGAACCTGTCTCTAAAGTCTCTAGTGCTGTTGAAAATGAAGATTTTTTTATTTTTTATTTTTTATTTTTTATTTTGTTTCAATTTATCCCCCAAAAATATTTAAGAATTTGCTTGTTATTTGATAAACAAGATTAGAGAATAATTAGGAGCAAGTAATTATGAGATCTCTATTTATTATCTCTAGATTTTCAGATAATATATTCATAGTTGCTAACATTTAGTTCGAGCGCTTAAAATTATACTAAATTTTTATGAACTGTTAATTAATATGCTTCTAATCATAAGAAAAATTAGTATCGTATCCCGTTACTAATACAATTAGAAATTATAACAATGCCTCGGTTTAGTAAGAATTTCTCTAATGTTTTTCACAGTTTGGGGACCTATTTGATTATCGGTCTTGAATTGTGGATTTAGCCATGATATTATAGTTAAGTTATAACAGCTAGGCATTTAGAAATTTAATTAACTAAAATAACATATTAAATAAACTTGATAGAAAAAGCTCTCTTGGACGTGTTAATGTGAGGTGAGAACGAACATAACATAATGCAATCATTATTAATCAAACGGTCAGCTATATTATTAATTTGGACAGAGTTCAGGCTAATGATATGATTACTATAACTTTTTCTCTAAGCCAAAAAAAAAAAATGATGCACATTGGGCAGAATGTTAGTAAACGAGAGTGATTTTAGGGATTCGGATATCCAAACACTAATAACACATAAACGAAAAATAAAAATAGTCCACATGCTTTATAGCTATTTAATAGTCTAATAGATAATAATTATCCTTGGAGTTGATTATATGTGGCCTTTTTTTTCATTTTTTATTCACTCGCTTCAGTGATATATATATATATATATATATATATATCTCCTTAAAACAGTTGTGCATGTGTTTGGGAGAAGGTTTTTTTTATTATTATTATTGGTATTATTTCTTTAACTATTTATGCTAATATTCAGGAAATCGCTGTTGCTGGATTTACTTCACATTATTTACAGGCTTTGTTACGAAATTAGGAATGAAAATAGGCAATAAGAAAACCAACAAATAAGAATGCCAAGATTTATGTGGAAAACCCTAGATAAGAAAAAATCATAAGCAGAGGAGAAGAAAATCTACTAAATCAAATATAAGTACAAAAGGAGAGATTATAATAAAAGAGCATGATTATGAAACCTTAAATTACGTCATTTATATATATATATATATATATATATCCAAAACTCTAAATTGAAACCGGATGTAAACTGGGTTGGGTTCGATCCCACCGCTGCCACCATAGAGCCCCCCCAAAAAAATCTTAGGATTAAAGTTTCACCACAAATATCGCACTGCGAGCTTTTCGGGTCCAGTCAAAAAGAATTCAGGTCGTCAAATTCAAATAGGCTTAAAAGCATATATACAAAAAGAGATATTTTGAGAGAGAGATAGAGAGTCTTCACCATTGCAGTATGTAAATATATATGTTGTGATAGCCCTACCACACATATATACATATAATATTCGTTATCGAAACCAAATATGTTATGTCCATTAGGTGGCTGTCATTATACAAGTACATGGTCCACCTTTTAATCCCTAGAGAAAGAAAAGCTCCTTTCCAAACACAAACCTGCTAGGTTGATTTTGAAGTGTCTCAGAAACATGGTTTGTCCATGTTGGCTGGTGAAGAGACCACATACCCCCAATACATCCCAATGTTACATTTTTATCAAACTCTCTGAATCATATAATTCTCAACAACACACACACACATATATATATATATATAATACTCTCCTCTCCCGCAGTGGACGAGAAGTAGCAATTGTAACATATCCTATTTTGTATTTTGTAACCACTAGCTGATTTATATTTAACTTTTTATTAAGAATCTTGTAACGTAAATCTATTAATTAATAGAAAGGAACACATATCATATTATTAAAAATATTATATTACAATCAACTAGTTATTATAATAAAATAAAAAAAATTACAATTAGCATTCCGTACATGCATATGTGCTAGTTATCTCTTCGTCTGCCAATCAAAATAGCAATATTAATTAGTTGAAATTCAATTGGGAAATTAACACAAGTCATTGATTCAAAAGGGGGGTATTTGTTGTGGGTTTTAATGAAGAAAGAAAATTGGGGTCATGACACAAATAATTATGGGTTGATGCCCTAACGGTGCAAATAATGACATGTACGTGAAATGGATGTGTATCCATTAAATATGGTCGTACCATTTTGTCGACTAAAATTCCGAGTAAGGGAGAGTTGGAGAAAAAAGAAAACAATTGGCTTCGTTAATGTGTTTTCACACAACCATATTTATGTGATCAATATGCAATATGGCCAATCTGAGAGGCCCCAGGTCTGGCCTGACGGTAATGAAAAGGGGAGATCATTGATACCTCAAGATCGGAACTACTGTACATGTGTGTACTCGAGATTACAATCATGGAGGGTCTTGTGACGTTTTGAAACGTCACAAGATCCTCCATGATTGATCTATAGCAAGATACTTAAGTATAGTACTTAAACAAAACTCAAAGGTAATTTTTCTAGCTAAACCTAGGTATATGAAAAAATAAATAAATAAATAAATAAAATAAATAAAAAGATTTTTTTTCTGAGACAATACTAGTGTGTATTTATTTAAATATTAAACGTAACAAAATCAAACATATACAAATTGTTATTGAATTCATAAGCTTCAAAACATTCAAGAGTCAGCTGATTATACGATATATTTTTTCTTCATATATATATATATATATATATACACACTTTTAGACATAAGTTATATATATATATATATATCTACATATATGAAGGCATGTATAGTTCTTTCTTTATGAAATCTTCTCCTTGTTTATATTACATTCCAATTGGTGCCCTATTTCTTAATCAATGATAAAATTAAACTAACATATTCCGGAAGAAAAAAAATAATTAATGTAGAAACTCTAGCTTTCACAGACCATAGTTAAATTACCTAGCTAGTTCCATAAATCGGAGTAATGAATACTATCTTAAATGAAAAAGGCCCTACAATTATTAATGTTAAAGCTCAAACAAGGTCGGTCACAATCTCATGCACAGTGCATTGTGCTTTACGTCACTTTTACCAAACAGTTCTTCAATCGCTATGATCACATGGCGCTAGTAACCAGATGCATGTGCCTAACTACATATAATTGGATTATTGATCAATAAATACACACATACACATATATATATAGACACACACATAAATACATACATACATATATATATATATATATGCTCTACATATATGTATATAGATTTGGTTGATCAAGCTACATTCAACATTAATTATTATCCATATGATATTATGAGGATTCTGTGGCTATATATAGCTTTGTATCGTGGATTCACTCAGTACTTAAAATCAATTAATATGATGTGTGCTAACTTAAGTAAACTAATGAATACTCTTTAATTTCCCTTTTGAAGAAACAAGCCCTCTCAGTACCTTTCTATCATCCTATGGGAATAATATTATAGAGATTATAAACATTTTGGCAAATTAAACTCACGTACGTGGAATTAAATTTTGTGGGCGTTTCTTGAGCCCCAACAGATAGAGATTATATACCACAGCTCTCTTGTCTGGCACCCCAATTTTACTGGAAATGGCCTCCCCTTTGAGGTTATTGAATATGAAAATTAATAGTGTTGATGAAAAAAAAAAAGATATACTATAATATAACTTCTCATGTTGTCTCCCTCATCGGAGTCTGGTTCTATATATATATAGACACACACATAAACACTAACATTAAGATTAGGCCCCCATTTTAATCCAAATTAGATGATGCTTGTTTGTTGAAATCACGATGATTTTTGCCAAGTTTCTGTTGACGTATAACCAAACTCTTTATTTAGTTTAAAGCAATTAAATTTGATAGAATAACCAGCTCGTACGCTCCAAAACTCATCCAACTTTTGCATAATATCAATATTTGGGACTAGCTTGATTTATGGTAGATATATAGCATTAATACATATAACAAAATATAAAGTCAAGAATGTAAATATGTAACTTCATTATTGATATGCCTAAGCCGCTTTTTATATATATATATATATATATATAGGTTCTGTTTCATAGAGTTTGTTTAGATTTTTGAGTCCAAAACTTACTTTTGGAAGTACTTAGATGTTGTGTCAGAAAGAGCTTTAGGTCAAAACAAGAAAGTATAACTTTTGAAAAAAAAAAATTTTAAGCAAATTTAAAACTTGTATCATAGCTTAAATTAAACATTACAAACTTGTTTTAACAAACTATTCTAAAAATATGTATCCCAAACACTTACTGAAAAATTATAACTTTTGTTTTTGTTTTTTTACTGACTAAAAATAAAAGCAAAAACTCTATCAAACGGGTCCAAAATATACTATAAGTTATTCTGATATTTTCAATGCAAAATCCTTTTTAGTGACCTTTTTTTTTTTTTTTTTTGAGTGACTTCCTTTACTCCCAAGCTAGCTTACACCGAATGCAACAAGACAAACAGATATACGATCCTCAGTAGAACAATAAATGTAAAAACAACATGTGACTATAGCAGAAACTGTTTGGTCCCCATAGTCCTATTCACCATTTATATTAAAAAGAAAAAATAATTGTTCATCTTGGCTTTCATAAATCATAAGAAGGAAAAAGTGTACCCTTTCTTTGAATCATATTAATATTGATTACATCTACTATATATACAGGCTATTGATCGGACAAGTGAGGAAAAGAGTCCAAAAATTATATTGCTCTAAATGATTCCATGGAACAATCTAAAACTTTTTGTTGCTTAGAAAAAACGTAAGAAAACTTTATTTGAAAATGGTAGGGAAATCATAATACTGACGAACAAAAGGAAAAAATAAAATAAAATAAAAAATAAAAAATCTCAAGGTCCCGGGGCCTTTTGAAACTTGAAAGCTAAATTAATCTTGCAAACAAATAGAGATTAAATTCAACATTTTTCTATCAGCCTTTTTCATAAATATTATGGTCCTTTTGGACCATGTGATTTTGGTTGCTACTCTCCAAATAATTGAACAAGGCATCATTAATAATTCGAACTTGGAACAAGGGGGGGAAAAAAAAGGACATTGTTTTTAGTACTATAACAAAAGGTTTTGAGAAAACCGTTAAATTTAAGGATACAAGCTTGTCTACGGTTCTTTTTAGAGGGATCGTTTAAAGAAATACCTATATAGAAAGATGTAAAAATAATTTGAAATGACTATAATATTTTTTGGAACTATACTTGAATGAGAAGTAATATGTTGAATAAATATTATATTACAGCAAATACGTACTTTTAGAATGATTATGTCCAAATGGACCCTAGAGAACGGCCATCTCACACTTAAGTGTGACTTATTTAATAAGTGGGGAAAAAAAAAGGTGACATTTCCAGGGAATATTTTGGGAGAATTAACAGCAAGCGCAGAAAAATAAAGGCAATAAAGAATTATCTAGTAGTTCTTATAATAAAAATTGGTAAAATAAATGAAAAAAATTAGAAGAGGACATCATTTTCGTTCATATTAATTACTGTTGAGAAATCAGCAGAGGAACATCATCCATGTGCTGTTATATCTTCAACACATTTGTCCACTCATCAAAGACTATAACGAGTGGCATTTAATGGCCAATTTCATTATATATTCAGATACCAAATTGGATCAGACAGCGCGGGAAATTATATTATTATATTACTATACTTTTTTCTTTTTTCTTTTTTTTTTAAGTGTATTACTATTCATTTTGGGAATGAGAATTTTTGCTGCAATAAAATAATAATAATAATATTCTAACATATTGTTGAAGGTATGATTTATTAATTTATTAAGTCCTGAACATCAGATATTCTAGCTTATTAGAAGTTTCCCACATTTTAATTCTAACTTTTTGAAAAGTAATTAAATTCTTGAATAAGGTATATTAATTTAAGATGAGATTTAAACTTTACATGATAGAGTCAGGTACTTGGAATTGTTATGTTTGTAATCATAACTTTTTTATCTGTTAAATTATCTCTAATATGATCTGACTCGTAAAATTCAAAACTATTGAAGAACAAAATATAAATGGTGGGGTCATATAACTCGCAAAATATTACTCTTTGTGATATATAGTTTGGCTTTCTTGTGGCCTTTTTGTATCCCACAGCGGGCTATATGCGTCTCTATTATATACATATGGTCTCTATCTGTCACCTCCTTGCTAGATAAATATGGTGACAATAAAATTAAAAAAAAAAAAGGAAAAGAAATTCCTGCATAATTATTCCGGCCAAGTCCACGCGGTTTCAATCCTAAATATAAAACCCACCAATAATTTTTCAACAAATTACTGAACCAAAAAAAAAAAAAAAAAAAAAGGCAGCTTCATGAGGTCGTAACAGCTCAGTTAGGGATGTCAAGTGGTCAGTGTCTGTGTGAGGTTGACTGCACTTCCCAGTCTTTATTTATTCCTCCTCAACTTCCTCCCTCCTTCATTTCCTCAAAATAAAAAAAAATAAAAAAAATAAAAAGGTTAATTCTTTTTTGTTCTCTATCTCTCTAACATAATTTCTGATCTTCCACATTTGCCTTACTCCTTCCAATACTCAGAAAAACGTGCACAAGATTTGGGCCGATTCTTTATGAATATGAAGCAACAAAGCGTGTAC
The DNA here is from genome assembly GCA_025413025.1 of Ficus hispida. Classification (NCBI taxonomy): domain Eukaryota; kingdom Viridiplantae; phylum Streptophyta; class Magnoliopsida; order Rosales; family Moraceae; genus Ficus; species Ficus hispida. The sequence continues at coordinate 27,523,262 of CM046365.1, forward strand.
TGACCAAGAACTAACCATAACTGCTTACCCTTATGTGCAGGAAAAAGAAAAAAAATGGCTCTGTTTTGGGTTCTTGTACTGCTGGGGTTGCTCTCGAATATGGCTTCAACAGTTAGAGGCTACTACTATGGCGGCGGTTGGACCAACGCTCACGCCACCTTCTACGGAGGAAGCGATGCTTCCGGGACAATGGGTATGGAACAATACGCTTGTGTTTTCACGTACTGTTTGATTATGACATGATTATTGTACTCACGTTGTTAATTAAATGTTTTTTAACGGTCAGATTTTTATTGGATTGGATTCCGTTACAGCTAAATAAAGATAAAGATGAATGACTAAGCGTTTATGCTGAAAAATTTTTCACAGGTGGGGCTTGTGGGTACGGAAACCTGTACAGCCAGGGTTATGGGACAAACACGGCGGCATTGAGCACTGCATTGTTCAACGACGGGCTGAGCTGCGGGGCCTGTTTCCAGCTCCGGTGCGTCAACGACCCTCAGTGGTGCCTCCCGGGCACCATCACCGTCACCGCCACTAACTTCTGCCCTCCGGGAGGGTGGTGCGACCCTCCGCAGCTCCACTTCGACCTCTCCCAGCCCGTCTTCCTCCGCATTGCCCAATACCGCGCCGGAATAGTCCCCGTATCCTATAGAAGGTAAGAAAAATTTAGGGTTTGTTTAGTGGAGTAATTTAAGTTGGGATTTTTAAGTTTTAATAGTAAATTTTTTAAATTTTCAGAAAAGATAAAAAACTTTTTAGAAATAGACAAAAACTTTTTAGGAAAAAATAAAAAAAAAAGTTTGAGTTGATAGTTTGAGTGATTGTGCTAAACACTACCTTAATCATTATTACTAACTCATTATCTTTAACTGAATTGCCGTGTCATAATTAAAACTTATAAATTTACCGTCTTACCCTCACTTTTTTTTTTTTTTTGTTGGGGGTAGGGTGAGGTGCATGAGAAGGGGGGGGATTAGGTTTACAATAAATGGGCACTCATACTTCAATCTGGTGCTGGTAACCAACGTTGGTGGAGCCGGTGACGTGCATGCAGTGTCCATAAAAGGGTCAAGGTCTCGTTGGCAGCCAATGTCAAGGAACTGGGGCCAAAACTGGCAGAGCAATTCCTACCTCAACGGCCAAAGCCTCTCGTTTATCGTCACCGCCAGCGACGGCCGCAGCGTCATTTCCTACAACGTCGCGCCCACCGGTTGGTCCTTCGGGATGACTTACACTGGAAGACAGTTCCGCTTCTAGTCAATTATAATTAAGTTGTACTTAATTATAATTTATTAAAGATATTGGTCCATTAAAAAGGGTCATCAAGGTTTTCTTTTTTAAAAAAACGGCCCAAATTGCACTAGTGGTTTTTCATGGTAGGTTGGTTTGAAGCTTTCTGTTTCTTATTATTATTATTATTATTATTATTATTATTATAACGCTTAATTATGTAATTATCTTCCATATAGTTTCTGAGAAAGAGAGTGAAGAGTAATTTTGTTTGCAGCCAAGTTTGGTAGCTAGGGGTTACCACGAGCTGTTAATTGAAATTTTATTAAAAAACTATATGAATACATATATATATATATATATATATATATAAAGAGGAGATGTTTAATAACGCTCCGATCAATATATCATGTACTGTTTAATATACATATTAGCAGAGATTGGAAGGTGTGTCTACTTGCTTTTTGTAACGTCAAATACAATTAGCAACCTGTACTTGCGTTTATATTTCCTTTGATGGCATCTACAATGTATTCATATGTTCTATATAATTTATAAATAAGACTTAAAATATTTTACTGTTTGTACGTTATAATAAGTAGACACTGCAGTATGTATAGTAAATATATAATATACTAGTGTGTGGTCTTACGCTATATAGATCAATAAATATGTAATAATTTGCATGCATGAATCAAAAGAACTGATGCAATAGATCAGAATACAACACAACTGTGAACTCTCCTACTGTCACAAAATTTCTTGCCCTCTTTGTCTTTAGTTTTGGAAATTTCGATCATAAAGCTTTCTATTTTACACCATCAATTCAAACTGTTGTTTTAATAATTAAACTAGATTTTCAATATCTGTTTTATAATTGAAGTAGCTTTGTGTCATACATTATACATTTTTAACATATATTAAGATACTAATCTAATGGTTAGAAATCTTTTTTTTTTTTTACTAATAAAAAAATAATATATTCTATCATAAATACACACTCTTCTATTTATTTATTTGGTTGAAGTAGGGGAAATTCTAGTGGCCGTACTTCAAGTCACGTTGACATTATTATAATAATGGACCAGGTGAAATTCTATACGGTTAATTTAATTAGCCGACACAATATTGTTAGACTCCAAAACGGTCCAAAATACTTCACTAGCTATATATTTTATTAATTTAACATAATTTTGATGAAAGTACTGACACTTAAGTCAACATAACTTTAATCTTAAAACTAATTATACATCTACACATATACATATATATACACACACACATACATCTATTTACCATTGAAATGGTTACAATTAACCTGCCGACAGAATTTCTTGCCCCCACCAAAAAAAAATTCAAAAAAAAAAAAAAAAGAGAGAGGACCTACACAAGCTATTTCTTGTCCCTATGAGTTTTAAGAGAGAGATATTTTTCACGTTGTTACCGTTTGGAGAGTGAGTTCCATCACCCAAAAAACAAACAAACAAACAAACAAAAACTAGTAAATAAGAAACAACAAAAGAGTACGTTACCTTGTCTCTCTCTCCTCTCCTCTCTCCTCTCTCTCTCTCTCTCTCCATCCAACGAGTACTATTTCGTCATATGCTTTTTATACAAAGTGAAGTAACAAACGGAAAGTGAAACGTTTTAGACCAAACAAAAAGAAAAGAAAAAAAAAAAAGCACAGATCTAGCAAGCGTCCCTAGGTATAATAAGTGAGAAATAATTTTGGTTATAATGTTAGTTGAGTTCTATAAATTTATATATATATATATATATATGTGTCATGTGTGTGTGTGTGTGTGTGTGTGTGTGTGTGTGTGTTTTGGAGTTGCAATTTGGAAACCATTGAAGAGCGCCGACACTCACAGCATTCATGGATGGGGTACTAAAACTGAACAACAGCAGGCCCTCAAGTTGACATTCTACTACTAGATAGATATTCTGGTCTGATTCCAAAGATTCATTTGGCAGAAATTGACAGTTTAGGAGTGTTTTCAAAATGGCTTGTTTGTTTGGATATTAAAACAAAAATTAGAATTTTAGAGAGCATCGTTTCTAAAAATAAGTTTGGTTGTTTTTCTCGAGATTCTTTTGAATGACTCTTTTTGTTTTTGTTTTCTCCCTTTTTGCTTCACAATTGCTGTGCTGAAAACGGTACTGATGTTTGGGAGTTTGTGCGGGACCATTTCAAAAACGATAACAAAAGTTTGCTTTATCGTCTTGTAAAAATAAATAAATAAAAGTTTTGCCCTATCTTTCTCCACCCAACAAAAACCCAAAAGTCTATACTAAAGATAATTTTATCCGCTTTAAAATTAAAATTTAATTAACTTATCTTATGTTAAAAAAAAAAAATGAAAGCTTATATAACGGCTAGATCTTCACTTGAAAATCACCAACATTACATTTCTCACATTTAAATTCATGTTAGTATTTTTTTTTTTCCGCTTTTGTTGGCTACAGAGGTAGTACCCCGCGTAGAGCCATAAATATCGGGTTACTTGCCTCTTTAGACGCATGTTTGGAACGGATTGGTATGACCTGTGTAGATTTTTTTTCTCTATTTTCTATTTTTTGGATAAAAATATTTTTCCATACCTCGTGTTTCAATGACCGGGCTTTTAAAGACAAAGTGGGGCTCAGGTTCACATTCAGGACCTTGACCCGACCTAGTCTGTATAGCTCTGTAAACCCGTGCCCGTCCAGACTTGTATTTATTTACACCTCAATTCATGTGTAAATAATTGATTCAGATAATATCTGAATTCTTTAAAAGACGACAGTTTAGTTTTTTTTTTTTTTTTTATCAAAATGACACTAAATTCTTTTTTTTTTTTTTTTTTGCTGTTTTGATCCTTTCCGACAAAATCTATTAATTTTCTATCAGAATAAGATGATATTTTCGTAATTTATTAATAATTAATTTAAAAAATTAAAAAAATTAAATCTCTCTCTCTTTCTCCTCCAAACCAAAGCCCATATTTTTTCTCTCTCTTTCTCCTCGAAACCAAAGCCCATATATGGAGGGCCAAGATCAAAACCGGGGGGGGGGGGGAACCAAGATTGGAGTGCTCGTCAGCGATGGGGGTTGGAGGGACCTCGGGTGGTTGTACGGGTGGGGTGAGGGGGACCCAGTTTGGTTACTGGGTTTTGAGTCAAGCTCGACGAGGACGAAGACATTTTGGGAGGGGGCTCGACAAAGGTGAAGACGAGGGGAACCCAAATCGGTGATTCCGAGGGAGGAGGTTCGACAGTGGCAAAGACGAAGAGGGGCAACTCCGATCTGGGTTTCGGTGGGAGGGTGGGGCCTCACGACTGAGCAAAATGAGGGGCGACTGAGCAGAGAAGGCAACCTAGTCAGTGGTGTGCGGGGGGGGGGGGGGGGGCTAGGTCGAGAAAGAGAGAGAGAAGGGGGTGGGCGAAACAGAAAGAGGGGAGGGGAGAGTATTTTAGTCATTTTATTTATAAAAATAACATTTTAGTGAGATTCCGTTAAAAATTTAACGAATTTTGACGGTAATGACCATAATGACCAAAAAATAAGAGTTTAGGATCATCTCGATAAAAAAAAATATATGAATCAAACTATCATCTTTATAAAAATTCAATGACTATTTAGCTCAATTACTCTTCCTGCATACTTTTGCTCTAACAAGAAGGCATTAAATCTCACGGTGAAAAAGAATACTAAAATATCTTATCAATATTGTATAATTTCAAATCCTCACATATTCATCCAATTCTATTATATCTACCTTTTTTTTAATTTTTTTTATGTCTATAACATGGCGGATATGATTCTAGAATTACACATCACAAATAGGTATACGAAGCGTATATGATAAGGTAATAAATATATCTAGCCTTGGGGTATTATTAGAATCCCACACTTTGCGTTGAGGATCCATTTCACATCATGAAGTCACCACCACATGTAGGCATGCAACCAAGCTGTTTTCCAATACACAAAGCTGTCCATTGCACCCCCTTTGTCACATTCGTAGGGATACAGGGAAGCGTGGTTCCTGGACAGTTTGCGCATATATATATATATATATATATCATTGATATTGGGCTTAACATTGATGTCAAGATAGGGCAGAAGTTGTACATATATGTGTGTATACATACATACATATATATATATATATTGATTTGAGTGACGCAGCACAGGAAGCAGTAGGTCCTATAGAGTTAATGTTATATGCCTAGTGAGAGAAGAAAAAAGAAAAGGGGCAAGCGTTGTTTTCACAATGGTGCAAGACAGCTTAGCTTGAATTTTATGCGGAAGAAAAATAAAAATACTAGAAACACTGATTTTAATTACAACAATATTTAATGAGATATGTAAATTATTATTTTTTTTATTAATATAATTATCATATCAATTAAAAATATTCATTATTAAAATATACAACAACTCTCTTGATGGGCCCATTGCTCAGTGTGACTCTTCAATCAAGGAATCTGCTGTAAAATAGATTTTGTCGTGGTGTTTCAATCTTTGAAATTTTGATATGACAGGATTTATTGGCCCATTCTAGGGGTATGGGGGGCCGAATGTAGCCAATAAGCCGAATGCTAGTAATTCACATGTTGGCAAAGCTACTTTTTGTGCTCATTTTTGTTGTGCCTAGTCTTGGGCTTGCAGTTGGAGTTGGATGTGGGGTATGAATAACTTCCTTTTAAGCCCATATTTTTTTTTCTTTTTTAAATTTAGACGAGAGATTCAAATTTTACGTTTGATAATAAAATCAGATATAAAATTATAGTTATACTATACACTCAACCATTATAAGTCTATATTTGTGAATTTTACGGTAATATGCATTTTGATGTGCTAAATAAGTTTAACCTACTAATAAATTCATGTTTGTCTTAGTAATAAGATCATGAGTTCAAGTCTCCTCACAACTAAAGTTCAAAGAAAATTTAACATCGTAGAAAATGCTCAACAAACAATAACACGAAAATTTCCTTTACCTTCCTTAACCTAGTGAAACATTTTTGGAACTCTTAGATCCTAAAACTCTAATTCAGAGTGTTTGAGTTCATGCACTTCGTGTTGATTTCTCCTGTCGTGTGTATTTTTTTTTTAACAACTTTTATAGGATAAGAAAAGAGAATTAGGGGTGGGTTCAAAAAAAAAAAAACCTAGTACATTACACTTGTAAAAAATCATAATCATATCAACTTGAAAAAAGCATGACATTTAAATTGAATTTATAAAGAGAATACTACAAATTTCTAATGGTACAAATTTCTAAGAAATTTGTCTCTTTTACCGGGGGGAGGGGGGGAAAAATTCAAGAGTCAACCATTTATTTAACATTGATACGAATTGTTTTTTTTATCCATATAATTTATTTTTTAATTATCTGATATATAAATATTCATTTAAAAAGTACATCGTGCATAACAATAAAGTATTCTAATTATAAATCTAATCATTAAAAATTTAGTTTAACAGATAAAACAATAATTTTACCTATACCATAGAAATACCTTAAAAAAATTCCTTATAAGAAGTTCAATAGTCAGTGATGCATCTATGCTATTGAAAATTTAATACTAACAACTAAAGCAGTAATTCTTACTGATATTGTAAAAATATTATTAAAAAAAAATCCTTATAAAAGGCTCATTACTCATCGATGTATCTATAAGACACTTTTTTGTTGGTTATTAGTCATGAGATTGAAATTAACAGGCTCGTTACTATGGTCGAAAGATTTTGAGAGCTTCCATGCGAGAACCAAGGCATGGTTATTAGGTAATGAAGTTAATGGCCATTCCAAAAGCTCCTAAGAGCAGACTCTTCTTTCTTGGGGAAGACCCAGTTAGGCTCTTGAAATTAGCCGCTGATTCTAAAAACCTTAATGTTGGCAAACAAATCCATGCCCATTTAGTTGTTACAAATAAGGTTTCTAGTCACAACAACGTTGCCCAAACAACTTCTGTGATCAATCTCTATGGCAAATGTGGTCGGGTTTCGGTTGCCCGCCATCTGTTTGATAGTATGCCCAAGAGAAATGTGGTTTCTTGGGGTGCCTTGATGGCCGGGTATTTGCGTGAAGGGCTGGCCTTGGAAGTTCTTGGCTTGTTCAAGAGTATGGTTTCCGTGGATAATATGCGGCCGAATGAGTTTGTGTTGACCACTGTTGTTTCTTCATGTTCTAGTTGTGGGAGAGTTGAAGAGGGCAAGCAGTGTCATGGTTACGTGTTGAAGTCTGGGTTGGAGTTTCATCAGCATGTGAAGAACGCCCTTGTTCATATGTACTCGAAGTGTTCGGATGTGAAAGGCGCCATGCGGGTTTTTAGTACAGTTCCGGGTTATGATGTTTTCTCTTATAATTCTGTTTTGGATGGGCTAGTTGAACACGGGCATCTAAAGGAAGCAATGGAAGTTTTAAGTTTAATGGTAGGTGAGGGTGTGGCTTGGGATAGTGTTACTTTCGTTAACATTTTTGGCCTTAGTTCTTGTCTAAGAAATTTGAGATTAGGTCTGCAAGTTCATTGCCGTATGTTGAAGACAAACATTGAGTATGATGCTTATGTTTACAGTGCGATCATGGATATGTATGGGAAATGTGGGAAACTTGCATATGCCGTTAGATTTTTTAAATGCTTACAAACTCATAGTGTTGTCTCCTGGACGACGATCATGGCTGCCAATTTTCAAAATGGGTACTTTGAGGAAGCATTGAACCTTTTCGTGAAAATGAGACTTGAAGATATTAGTCCAAATGAGTATACTTTTGCCGTGTTGTTGAACTCGAGCGCATCTTTGTCTGTGCTAAGACATGGAGCTCTGATGCATGCCTGTGCTGAGAAGTTGGGTTTCAAGGATCATGTCATTGTTGGGAATGCACTGATCAACATGTATGCCAAGAGTGGCAACATTGAAGCAGCATATGAAGCCTTCTCAAACATGATACATCGAGACATCGTGACATGGAATGTGATGATATCTGGGTACTCCCATCATGGGCTTGGAAAGGAAGCTCTAAATGTGTTCCAAGACATGCTAACTGCTGGAGATCATCCCAACTACATAACGTTTGTCGCCGTCCTCTCTGCTTGTGCCCATCTTGGTCTGGTCCAGCAAGGGTTCTATTATGTGAATCAACTAATGAAACAATATTGTGTTGAACCTGGAGTGGAGCACTTTACCTGCATTGTTGGGCTTCTGAGCAGGGCTGGACTGCTTGATGAAGCCGAGAGCTACATGAGGTCTGTATCGATCAAGTGGGACTGTATTGCCTGGCGTACTTTACTCAATGCTTGTCTTCTGCATCGAAACTATGGTTTGGGCAGGCAGGTTGCCGAAATTGTTATGCAGATGGACCATAACGATGCGGGAACATATCTACTTTTATCAAATATGTATGCGAAAGCAAGGAGGTGGGATGGAGTTGTGAAGATTCGGAAACTGATGAGAGAAAGAAACATCAAGAAAGAACCTGGAGTGAGCTGGGTGGAGATAAAGGACACTGCCCATGTCTTTGTTTCAGAGGATAAATCACACCCAGAGTCCAGGCAGATCTACGAGAAAGTAGCAGAGCTGTTGGCGAAGATTAAACTATTGGGGTATGCACCAGATATTAACGCGGTGTTGCATGATGTGGAGGATGAGCAGAAAGAAGATTATCTCAGTTATCACAGTGAGAAGTTGGCCATAGCATACAGCCTAATGAAAACACCTTCTGAAGCACCCATCCGTGTTATTAAGAACCTTAGGATGTGTGATGACTGCCACACTGCGGTGAAACTGATTTCGAAACTCACTAATAGAGTAATTATTGTCAGAGATGCGAACCGTTTCCATCACTTTAAAGATGGACACTGTTCTTGTGTAGATTACTGGTGATAATTTGATTTTCAAGTGAGAGCAGTAAATTTTCACGTCGTAGAATGAGTCCTCATGTCGGAGTCACCGAGACTCTTGACTACAATGCAGTGTTTCTACAGTTTTTGAGTTTCTTACACTGCATTTTCTTGTGGGTTAGAAAGATTGTCGACAGAAGTTCCTGTCTTTCAGATTGAGGAACTCTAGCACAGGGTTTGCTGGAGTCACCATGGCGAGACTACAAGATTCCCCAAGAAAATTGAAGAGGAATGTAGAATTTGTTTTTGAAAATGGTTAGACCTGGTGGATTTCCCTTTCAAGCCGGCCAAAATTTATGAATTCTAGCAGCTTAGACATAATATCTTCTCTTGCAGATTTAATCTTATAAAGATTTTCCAAGTTTCTTAAAACTGTATAATCTTATTCTTTAATTGGGGATATTATTTACTCTTGTATTGTAAGTTCTTTTGTTGCAGTACTCCATTATATTGTACTTTTTTGACCAAGCTATATTATAAGCTGAAAACGTGATCATATTCATTCTTGTTGGCCTATATACAAAAGTAACGTGGAGCTCTTTTTAGGCAGTTCCAGCCAAAAAAAAAAAAAAAAAAAAACAATTTTCTCCAAGAAATATTGCAAGAAACATCTCAAAGTTCCCAATATGATATTTTTATTGGATAGTATTGAAAATAACAGAGGAAAAAAGAATAAATTCAACAAAAAGTGGTCTCCATAAATTTCACAAACTCGTTGAAATCTATTCTTCCATCTCCGTTTATATCATAGTTCTTAATCATCTTCCCGCAGTTTTCAAGCTCTGATCCTTCCTTCAAGCCGAGTATACACAGAACTCTCTGCAACTCCTTTGCATCAATGAAGCCATCTCTATTCTCATCAAACACATCAAAAGCCTCCTTGACCTCCACTAAGCTCGGCTCGCTCTCTTCAAACAGCGACGAGATCTCATCGAAACTGAAGGACTCCGGCAGTTCCTCCCAATCTCGGCTGCAAAAAAATCCAAGATTCCTCATCACCATCTCCACACCATCTCTTCTAAACCTGCCATCATCATCATCAACTCTGTTGTCGACATGCGGAACCGCCTTGTCGACATGAGGAACCGCCTTGTCGACAACCTCGGCATTCAAGCTCTTCTCAACCCGACTACTCGACGAGAAGAAAACCAGTTTGGACTGGACATAAGACTTGAATCCTGGGAAAAAGTATGATCTGTTTTGAAACCAGCTTAGAGTTATCAAAAAGAAGTGAATAGAAAACAGCAGAACTGAAATTGATGGCATGTTATGATCCGAGGGTGTCTTCTCCATAGGAACAACGCTGTTGTTGGACATGGTTGTTTCTTTGTAATGAAATTAAACACAAAATATCTGTTGTGCCTGAAAAGTATAAGGAAATGAAAACTTGTCTTTTGGTTAGTAGAGGAATTAGGCAAAAATATATGAGAGAATTTTTTTTCGTTCAAGATTGAGAAGGGGAATTGGTTTTATAGACCAAACACAGATTTGGTCAGCCTTGAAGACGGGGAGAGGGAAAGCATAGCCAGAGGAAGGTGCTTGAGTGTTGCCCTCGACAAAGTCACCATAGAAGGTGGTAGAGACAAAATAAATAAATAAATAAATAAATAAAAATAAAACAAATAACAAATAATAATAATAATAAATAAAAACATGAAGACTGGTTACTTATAACACGTCATAAGGGGTTTTTTTTGTGTTTTGTTTTTTTGTTTTTTTAAGTATTTTGGGGCCTGCATTTCTCTGTCTTATTGTCTTCGTCCACTTTGGATTTAATGGACTTAGAGAGGGGGGGGGGGGGATGAAGAAATGGTCCCATTAAAACGTCATATGGAATTTTTTTTAAGCGTGACTTTCTTACGATTTATGTTGGATCTTTCTAGGAATATGCCTGTTTTCTAAATTTTGACTAGAGAATATTAATAATAAATCAAAAGGGTACTTTGAAGTTTCGTTGAAACTTATAGTACACCTAATATATGCTAAATAGTGGGCGGCCCGTTATTACTCTCCATTTTCCACGAACCTTAATATTTCATGCAATTTTGAAGTTTCCATGAAAGTGGGATTTGTTGATTTGTCTACCTATAAAATTTATTAGTTTTTTCCTTCTTGAGGTGGTCTGCTTCTTTAAACAACTTTTTTAGCCAATGAAGCAACAACACTTAACCCTCAATTTGTTTGTTAGTTGAAGATAAAATTTTTTAAGTTAGAATTGATTGAATTTTTAAAAACTAGTTATAATTTGTGTTAATTTTTCAAAAAGATAAAAATTAAAATAAAAAATTTTAAATTTTAATTGAAATACCAAACAAAAGTTAAATATTTAAAAGTGATTTGTCGGGATCACCTTGTGAGAAAATTGCAAGGAATTGGTTATTGGAATTCCTTAGGAAATGGGTTTTCTATTTTGGACTTAAAAATTGGAGTACAAAACTTCTCTATATGGTTTTTGTAGTTCCACACACGTTTTTTTTTTTTTTTTGGCTTGTTTTTCAAACGTATGAGAAGGGAAGGTCAAGCTACTTTTTCGTTTTCGTTTGGGTGGGGATGTCATGGAAATTAGGAACTAATGCAAGTACGAAATTACCAAGTTTTTTTTTTCTTTTTTTTTTTTAATTTGGAAAATACATTTTTGTCCAATCACCCACTATAAGTACAAAACAGGAAACTTGGTTGGGTGTAACAACGAACGAGTAGTCAATAGTGGTATTGTCACAAAGGCTCAACAATTTTTCATTGTATATTATGACAAGTTTGTAATCTTGTTGAGACTCAACTACTTGGTCAAAAAATTCGTAGAGTAGAATCTCAACACAACTATGACTTCTTGAGAATTGACATTTTTAAATTTTAATGCTTTCTCTTCCATCCAATTGGCCAAACCATCATGAATTTTAGATTTTAGATGTCAAATTTCCCCTACATGTAATCATTAATATTTTTTTCTTTTTAGAACTTTTTTTTTTTGAAAAAAAAAGAAGAAATTACACCAAATAGGTATTTTTTTTATAAATATTTAAATTAAATAGAATTTTATAAAAATATTTAAGATAAATTGCATAGTTATGATAGATTATTCATTTACGATTTTTGAGATAATTTTATCGTAAATATACTTCGCAATAAATTATCTATAATGAATATGATATTTACCGCAAACATTTTATTTACAAGAATCTTTTTAGGATAATTTTGTAGCCAGTATACCTCATAAATACATTATTTATCTTAAACATTTTTATAATTAATTATTTATCATAAATATTTTTTAAAAAATGTTATTTTCCTATCTCTCTCACCAAAAGAAAAAGTTTAGGTAAATGTTCACTCGTTAGAAGAATGGGCCGGGTTTGTTCGTGACTTTAGCCCAAGATGAGACTCGATGCACTAGTTTCAGTCAATTGGGCCTTTCAAGAAAAACTATTGGGCCTACTGGGCCTCTCATTGCCAGATTAATGGTTAAACGACCTCTGTACTTTTTATAAGAACACCCCTTTGAACCCTTTTTTTTTTTTTTTTTTTTAAATAATAAGAAAGAAATGAACACCTCTTTGTACTTGAACACCCCTACTTTGTAATAGCTAATAATTTTTTTTAATGGTTTGTGAATCCCATTTTGTCGGTTTTAAGTGAAATTTAATCTTTAGTTTAGTCCTTTTTTTGGCTCAATGTTTGATTTAATTACTCTGGCAATCTACTTTATTCGTTTTATTTTTGTTGATTCTATTGTACTATTAGGCATTAATGATTCAATTAATAGGATTTGTAATCAAAAAATAGGCTTCGTAATTACCGGTTATTCATTATCATAATTCCAATATCTTTAATAGGTTGAAATTCCCTTCCCTTAACAAATTGGACAAATATTTTTCTGACGGTAACGATGAGATGTTCCGAGTATTTTAAAATTATTTTCAGTTTCATCCAACAATTTTAAAACATTACACAATTAAAACGTCTAAATTTAAGTTTGGGATGTTCTCTTTATTTAAGGTACATAATTGTTAGCTTTCAATTTCTTTTTTTCTTTTTTCAATTTAATAAAGTTAGTTTTCAGTTTCTATATCATTATTATGAGGATTTAATTAGGACAACTATTGTCATTGTATATATGATTTTAGACAGTTTTGTAATTAAAAAAAAATTAACAGTTTTTAACATAAATAGCAAAAATTGGACAGTTATATAATTTATTCCTCTAGTTCTCCCTATATTTTTTAAAACTATATAAATATATATATATATATATTTTTTTTTTTTTTTTTTGGGGTTGAGCGCTCTGTCAATTATGTTGTGCACACACTTCCAAATGGCATGGTCTATGGATAAGAATAAAGTTAAGACGCAATTCGCTTTTCATTGACATGGTCAGTTCACGGTTTTGGTAGTTCAGGCTTCAGACTTCAGTAAAATGCAAAATTAATGTTTTAAAAGTATATTTTACAAAGTTGACACAATATATAATCAAATCAAATTTAATTTTTTAATTACCGCCTTGTTTTTTCGTGCGATCATTACAATATTTTCTGTTTTTTTTTTTAATGATTATTTTACAACTTTCACAATGATAAAAAAAATAGGTATTAAAAATAACATTACATATTACAACAGAAAATATGATAACACTATTTTTTACATTTTCTTTTTGTCGTAAATACAGCATTTACATGGATGGCTGACCTAAACAACAACTTTGCTCTTTATTCATTTTTTATTTTTATTTTTTGTTACAAGTATTACTAGAATCATTAGTGGGATAGTAAAAGATCATGTCTTTAAATCTTGAACAACTAAAGGCTAGAAGTCTTAAAGTTCATCAACAGACAACAGTCAGTCGTCAAACTAACAACATTACATACATGCATGAATTGAACCCTTGATTTATTAAAAACGAAAGCTTTAAATACGATATATTTTGTCATCATGTCACCATTGCCGATGATAACAACTGTGCTTCTTAAATCTACCAACATCACAACTATAACCATTAATTCATAAAAGAATTGTAATCTAGTCAAGAAAAAAGTTAATCATCTGAAATATACATTTACCCAACTTGTTTTATGAACTTCTTTTTAGGTAAAGATTCATGGATGAAATTGAAAACAACCTTCACGTTCTACAAGGCGAATTAAATATTTACTCGGAAGTCTTCTCGTTTTGGAACCAAAAGAAATATCAAAGTAAATGCAGTAGTTGGGAATATTATCAGTATCTGGTATAGTAGTTTTCATATTTAATTTTAGGAGATAACCTTGAGAAGAGTCCACTCGTTCAACTTCTTGTCTTTAATTTGTGTTTGTGTATTTAGTTGGATTGAAACTTTTTTTTTTTTTTTTTTTTTTGCCTTGCCATATTATAAAATCATTTAAAATGTAACACCTTATCCCAATACTAAAGCCAGGATTGTCACTTGTTTCTTGTTCAGTCCTATCCATCCAGATAATTCGAAAATTTTACAGCATCCAATAGTAAAGTGATATTCCACATTACCATTTTCCTATGTTTTATAAGAACTAAAGTGGGTTAATCTTATTAATCCTCTGGAATTTGGAAATCATATGGATTATGCAATTTTTTTTTCTCTTTAATATATCATTAAGATAAGCTTACACGTCTTATCAATTGAAAAATCTGAAGATCCCAACTCTGAAAATGTATATATATATATATATATATATATACACATATGTACACACACCAATAAAAGAGACAAAACTTATTTTCATGCATTTGGTATTCTCACTAAAACTCATGAATCTGAATTAAAGTACCGTTGAACGCACGTAAAAGCATATACCAGCCTTTAAGGTGTCTTCATATCAAAGTTATGGCTTGTGCAAGGGCTACGTATGCCTCGATTATGGGAGTCAAAAACTATACTACTATATAGGTACTAATGGATTAGACGGACATGGCACACTCATCAAATAAATTCACCATGCGTTTGGATACACAATCTAAACTATATAATTACAATCCAATTTTTATATTTTTCTCTCAGTTTAACTATTTATATAGTTTTGTAACTCAAACTTTAAAAATTCATAACTTTACATAGAGAAGATTAAATGAGACAATTTTTTATTTTTAAACTGCATAGAATTCCAAAACAAACGAAATAAGCTCCATATTAATTTTTTTTAAACACATTTCAAATTTTTACACTTTTTAACTTAAGCAATTTAAATATCTCAATAAACACACAAGCAATCAAAACTCAAATTTTACAATCCAAATCTTAACACTAAACACATGCTCAATTTAACATGTTTATTAAATTTATTAGACTTGATGCCAGTTCTGAACATGAAGCACGCCAAGACACAACACATTTATCTTCTCTAGTAATAGCAAAGTCAAATACTTTTATACATGATCTCTCAATTTGAGGGCATTCCATTAGATTCCCAACAAAGGCTCAAAGTGTTTTAAACCATATTAATCGAGATATTAATTTTCGTTTGCATTGAACGTTTGCTGAATAATTTACTGTCAGTAATCTCATGGAAAAAAAAAAAAAAAAAAAAAAAAAAAAAAAAAAGAGAAAGAAAGACCAAAAATCCCATTAGAAAAACATAGAAGTTTATATTTCACAAGATAGAAAACTAATAAATTAGTTAAAAGGGAAACCAAGATAAAAGCAATAATACTACCAAGTACAAGGACATACTTATTTAATTACACTTATAAAAAGAACTACGGAGGGAAATATATAAGGAAAACAAACTCTCATAACTTCTTAGATGAAAATACAAAAGTAGTACATCAACATTAGAAAGCAAAAGGCGAATTATTATGAGACTTTTGATTTTTGTTGTGGAGATGGTCTTTGATTATGATCACTTTGGTGGAGGACTGAAGACAACCGCTCTTGGATTTACGTTTGCCTTTGGTTCTCCATAATCCATTACTTCTATCATCTCCCTAGATTTCCCTCCAGTTTCCTGCCAAGAACAAACAAAACAGTAAATTCATGCAGCTGATATTATTACAAACACACACACAGACACACACACACATATATATATATAATATATAGAGAATTAAGAACCAGTGCAACCATTACTGGGACAGGAGAATCTACATCATCTTGGACGTACTCTTCAGATTCTCACGAATCCTTAAACAATTAACAAGAAAAGTGTACTGTCAGACAAAAGGAATCGAATATTGATAATAGAAGATAGAAACTGCTATTGATTCGAAGAACTGTCAAAAGGGAAATATATTTTTATATATATATATACATACACACACAGATATACATATGTAGTTCCGTACCGTGAGTACCATAAGAGAAAGGAGAAACGTGAAGAAGGAAACAAGAAGAAGCTGCGAGAGGAAACAAGGCCGACCCATGACTTTGTTTTAGGCTTCCTGCGAAGTGGGTGGCTCTCAGAATTGTGAAAATGAAATCTGGGTTCTGGTTTTATAGGATTTTTTTTTTTTTTTTTTTTGGTTCAAAAGAGGGGAAAAAAAAAAAGGAAATGTAGAAAAAATTTTTTTTTTTTTTGGAAAATGGAAATGTAGAATTTAATAGTGCACAGGAAGGAAAACCGCTTTCTAAGTTTTCAGTTCCAATGACGCCCTTTAATATGGGCAATTAGTGCAATTATGTGCCGCATAAGGCAGAGAGTCTACATCTATTCAATATATATATCACGGGGAACAACTAACAAAGTGATTTATGTTTTGTATGTATTTACACTCTTGTTCAACGGTTGAATTTGTAACTTTTTTTTCATACATCAATATAATAATTAGTTGATTATACATTTTTTAGTAATATTATCAACACTTATTAAATAATATCCTATTATATGTAATATTACATAAAGTTATAAATAAGTCAACTATATTATAAGTTGTTTATTAGAAAATTACAAGTCAGATCTATTCAGCATCGTCGAATATATATACATATATAAGGTGGTTATTAATGAACTCCTTTTTTAAAAAAAATCATTTGAAATAAATGCATTAAGTTATTCTAATTTAAGAAAATTATAGTTTTTTTTTTTTCCTTACACAGTCCATCAATCCTTGATGGTCTGTCAATTATGTACTAGGGTGATTATCCAGTATGAACAATTCTCAATTATATACCAATTCTCAGTGGTATTCCATTATCCATCACTGACGGAATACTGGTATATTATGAATTATTGATTGATAGATCATAATAAAATTCAATAAAGGAAAAAAAAAATTCTGTCAAGTTATTAAAAAAAAAAATCCAAAAGTTCAACTTTTTTTTTTTTTCAAATAATAACCAAAAAACAACCACCTACCTAATTTTTCTATATATAATGAGTATTTTTAACATGAGATGCGATATTCACATTTTATATTTTATAATGAAATTAGATATAAAAATCTGTTACATTATTTGCGTAATCATAAAACTATCATTTTTATGGTCAGCCTCGAATCCTGGAAAATTGCTTAATTTTTTAATATATGTATATATATGTTTTATTTATTTTTTTGGTTGGGAATGGAGCACTTCTTTTGTTTTTTTCCCAGCTAAGTATCAAGATTTATTAAACCTCCTCTCCTCTGTGATGTCTATGGAAGAATCTAATTAGGATCTTTAATTTATTGTTCTATATAAAAATAATATTTAAGTGTTCTTATAGGTCCACTATTGTGTGTGTACCAATATTTTTCTATGTCGTTCCTTTGTTGACCTTATTTTTTTTTTTTTTTGGAGTTTTCTTTTTCTCTTTATAATATCGGTCATCACTTAATTTTGCACTTGATCATAACAAATTAAAGTTTATAGCATCAGTAATTTCTTACTAATTATTAATTATAGGCTCTCTCCAGGAGGGGAAAAAAAACTGAAAGAGTGATAATGGACCGACATAATACAGTATAATATTATCTCAATTCACATTATTAAATATTAATGCTGGCTTGTTAATTAGGATTTAAATAAGGATACCATTGACAAACTAACAATAAGCATATGAATCCATGTAATTTCTAAACAGTATGAATGACGTGATTTATACATTTCTAGCGTGTATATATATATAGATATATATAACACAAACAATAATATCTTACATCTTAGTTTTGATTTTGATACAATTAAATATATAAAAATATCGTAATTCCCTTATTATTTACAACTGTTTTTAATGATCGTTTGATCCAGTTGCAGAAGGTATAATCATAGAGTAAATAAACATGAAAAATTTCAAGCACTATTTGTTTAAACTCTTATCTTGAAAAGTCTCTTAAAAATCCATGGATGTAGACGGATGCAAACAGACTTATTCAAAATTTAAATAACATAAACCGTCTCCTAAATTTAAACATGCTCTTATACCATATCTGGTATTCGAAAAAATTATGTAGAAATTTGGATGTTTTTACTTTCCTAAAATATAAATAACATGCACTTGTGCCTAAGTTAAATCGCAAGTGACAAAATCCCCGTAGTGTCAACAACTTTTCAAAAGAGTTCGACTACAAAAAAAAAAAAAAAAAAAAAAAAAAAAAAAAAAAAAAAAAAAAAATTCAAAAGAGGATGCACAAATGCCGTTCTCTCCCTCTTTATTTTTTTTTTATTTTTTATTTTTTGTTTTTCAATAATATTGATTAATATATAGATATAACATATGAATCATGATTGGTGTTTCTTTTTTTTTTTTTTTTTTTGTGTTCCAGGTAGTTGCCCTATTTAAATTAAATGTCAATGTTAACAAAGGGAAAATGTATGGGCAACTTTCATTTTTTTTAATTTTTTTAAAGCGGAAATAGTTAGGTTCTCGAGACAATTTTATATACAGGTGAATGGCTATTATTTCTTTTTTCTAACAAACTAATAGCAAAAAAGAATTTGACTAAATGAGGGAATATATATATATATATATTTAGCAGTCATGGCCTTTTTTTTTTCTTTCAGAAAAGGAATATGGTCATATATAACTATAAACATGTATATATGAATAATATGAATAGTGTAGTCTGGGCCATAATTGTCTGATCTATCTTTCATGTCAACTTTTGCAATTCTAAGCAAAAAAACAAAAATAAAAATAAAAATGTCAACTTTTGCAACACAACATTATTGCTTTGAGTTGAGAAAATGTGATCTTCATGAATCATGAATGTAAACAATACAACATTATAATAATAAAAATATAATGGGTGATATATTTCCGCTATAAAAGTAGAGTTGATGGAAGGAAAAACAACCTTTTCGAGTTGGCTTTCCGCTCCCTTTTTTGTAGCCAACTTGTACTGTATATAAATACATACATACATACATACACATACATACATATATATATATATTATATATAGAGAGAGAGACAGTCATTTTTTAACTGGGCTAGAAACGAAATCAATATATATATATATATATATATATATAGACTTTGTTGTTATAAAAAGAATGACTATTAACCAAATTTATTTTCTTCAACAATCATTGCATGAAAACGACGGTGTCTCATTCTTTTAGCACTAATATATAGACTACATCCAATTAAGTTTACTCGGAAAAGTATTGAAAATTAAATCATTAACAAAACATAATGTAATATAATATATATACACATAATTATATAGTTCATTCTTATCCGTTATGTGTAGTAGTGTGATTGCATGTGGGTTTATGGGGATAATACTCAGTTTAATCATAAGAGTTGAAGAAACCACTTCAACTTGGAAACCCAAGAACCACATATCCACGTGCACCTCCCTTAATTATTATTACAAAAGTAAACCCCACCTCTTTTTTGTCAAATACCCTTGTAAATTCCACTGCTGATGTGAGGTTTGGTAAAAATTAGAAATGATGGTTTAAAATTCAAAAAAAAAAAAAAAAAAAAAAAAAAAAGAAGGAATTGTCAAGTTAAAATTTGACATGATGGTCTTGTATAATTTCATAGGAAAAAATTTCGTTTCAAGACGGTGTATCGAACAGGAGTTTAAATCAATTAAAAGATGTCAGTTTTTTACAATACTTAAATAAAACTTAGCACCCCTAATATTTCTTTAAAGACAAGTTGGTTAGCTTTGCTTTTTAGGCAAAGGGAATTTTCCTACATTTCCTCTTGATTTGTCACATGGTATCTACTCAAAACTTTCCTAATTTTTTTAATATGACTCTCTCTCTCTCTCTCTCTCTCTCTCTCTTGTTTCTCTCTCTAGATCTCTTGTTTCCTTTTAGCTCATGTCCCATATTTTTCAGTGGATGGTGGAGCACTTGGGTTAGAAGAGGGAACATGCATGGCCAAATTTGCAAATTTTGGGCAGATGATGTGTTTTTTTGTAGGCTTCACCACTGGCAACAAAGTACTCATGATTTATGTCATTAATCTTGTGGTCTTGATAAAACAATGTTCTAATTTCCAAAAATAAATAAATAAAACAATGTTCTACAATAATTTAATATGACAGAGTCATCAAGCACTGCCAACAGTTGGACTTTGTATTAAAACTTCTATATATTAATTAATGACTTGGAAAACAGTCATTGTTATATGTTATGAGTGGATGAGTTGACACTTAAATCCCTAATCCCAATGGTTAGGTGCAAATCGTAAAGCTAGTAATTTTTCAAAACTGTGGCCAAACCCACCAAAAGAAATATATTTAGGTATTATATATGAGTATCAGTTGAAGTGATATATATATATATATTATCATTATTTTTATCGATAAATATTTAAAATATTATCATATTAATTATTAATTAAAAAATTATAATTACTAATAACAAGATAGCAACTCATTATCACGTAATTTGTTATAAAAAAAATCAAGAAAAAAAAATTAAATAAATAAATAAAAGAAGGTCCTAATCCTTACATACTAATGGCATATTTGGAGGCATCTAATTCAACTTTGGGAAAGGGATATTCTAGGCTGGTTCTCGTTATCAAAGGACAAGAATATAATTATATGAGATCATATTACAAGTTACATTATACAGTCACTTTTGTCAGTGGGAATACAACAGAACAAATGCTGATCAGGAGATAAAAATTTACACTTTGCTAGTATATGTATCAGGTCAAGATGTGAATGGAAAACAACCACAGGATTGGGAGGTGAAGTTTTGGCTGTTATAACTTATATATAAATATATACACACATACATATGTGTGTGTATGCTGCAGATCTTTATAACTTTGCATGTGTCCCAAAACTTGCAGAGCTAGAAAAATCATGCTATTGTTAACAGATGAGACTTTTCCATTGGGAGGTTAGGATTCAAAAGTTTCCCGCTTTCGAAAAACTTAAAGTAATGCAAGAGCATATTTAAATTTGGAATGCGACCTATGTGGGTTAGGCCTCGAAGAAGTGTCTGAGCCCATTCATTAGATGTGCCTACGGATTCGTAAGGGATTCCTCGAAGTAAGGGTTTAAACGGATAGTGTTTGGGGTGAATTTCCAAATCTGATAATAAATAATGCATGAAGGAATTAATTATGCATTTCTTATCAATTACAACTTTGAGAAAAAAATGGTTGTGCCACTCCGACGTCACAAAGTTAGTCTGAATTGAGCGTTAAATATGTATGTTGAGAAAATTTGGAGAAGTGAAAAGTATTATAACTAGTACGGATTATGCTTTTCTGCATTGTGCAAAAAGAGAGATAAGGTTTTATAAATGTATATATATATATATATGTGTGTGTGTATTAAATAATTAAAAGAAAAAAGAAAAAAATAATAAAAAAAAAAGGAAGAAGAGGATAGTACGGGAGGGAAAGAGGTTTAATGGCATCAAATGCATAGGGACCCACGAACAGCTAATGGCACACAAAAAGGTTGGCCGATGTCGTCTATTATAGCAGAAAAGATCCCTGATGTTTTTAACCGGTAGAACAGTTAAAACGACAGATACCATAACAATTTCATGGTAATTTTCACCCTTGAATTACCCTTGTGATACACAACCTTGGTGTATTGCTGAATTAAAGAAGGGAAATGGTTTCTTCACATCCCGTAACAACGTCATTATGAGAATCTACTGACATGAAAGAAGAACGTTACTCATATTTTCTCACCGAACATTTAGGGAATCCAAATCCATCATTGAATAGGTAAAATTACAACCTCACAACAAAAGTAAGAAAGTTTTGATACGTTATTATTTTGTCAGTATACCATCATCATCGGTGATTTCATATTTCATGTCTTAATGTCATTATTAATAGAGCCTAATTTTAAATTGAATCTTTTATTTATTCCTTTAGCGGAATTTGGCTCCGCTATTGTGGGGAATATGGATTCATGAAAGGAGGGAAGATAAAGGAGGAAAAAGGGGAAGCAACTTGAAGTGAAAGACAGGAAAACTTTATACTCAGTTTTGGTCCTTGTGGCTGTAGTTATTTGGATTCTTTGTCATGGAAAGGGAAAGAAAATGGACCTTTTTTTGTGAACCAAGTATAACAAGGAGGGCCAGGGCCTACAACCTTTGATCTTTTATGTTTTTTAGATGAACTTGCAGCCCCAACTTCTATTCCCTGGCCCACACTATAACCCTCCATTCAGACATTGCTTCTTGCTGAGGTTTCGAGAATGATGCCATCTAATTTGGCTTCATTCTTGTGGATTTTATTTATGTTTTTGTACAAATTTTCATAACCAAAAGCATATTCCAAAAAAAAAAAAAAAAAAAAATTCAATCTCTTCTCATTCTCGCTAGAAATACAAACTCCAGCCAAAAGCATAAAAAGGGTCTTGTTTGAATTCCCATATTATTTAAGTACATCTGGGATTTTAGTACGCAAAACTCAGTCTCTTCTAGTTCTCACTGTTACATATAGAAATATATACATGAATGTAGCAAACCAATCTAACAAACAAACAGACAAACAAAAAAAGCATTCTCCTTTTGCTAGCACTCGGGTAGAAGAAGAAGAAAAAAAATCAGTGGCAACTTAAGCTAAAAAGTAAGATGACGCCTTCTCCAAAGAGGAACCAGAGGAGAATCTTCCATGAGGCTAGATTTAACAATTGAGTCTTGCTTCTGGGACTGTTGAATCTGCTACGATTCCGTTCGACAGAAAGTTTCTGTGACTACTGTCCTACTGGTTGAGCGTCACAGTTCTGTCAGCACCACTATGAACCAACTGCCTCGTAAGTTACTAAATTACGAGCTCTCTTGAAAGCCGAGGGACCTAGACAATGCGGCTGGATTCGCTTGTAAGACTTTCGAGTTTTCTGCTACGTGATTTCTTTCGTCATCCTTTGCTTGGAAGGCCTTAAAGAGTCCTCCCCCACTAATTGAATCAGCTTTATCATTCTTGATCCCCAGTGTCGCCCAAATAGAACTCTTTGCTGCTTCACCTGGATCGTCAATCCTCAATGTCTTTGGAATCCAAAGACATCTCTCGGAATTGCTTTCTTTTGGCGATTCCTCTTCCGCAAGGGAGTTGAATTTGAGTGGGTTTTCATCCCTCGAATGTTTCCCTAATGTCGGAGAGTTTGGACCGGAGCTTGGGGCATTGAGGATTGGAGATGATGGCTGGGGAATCCAAGAGACGTTCCAAGTGCCTGGTACACTACAACCCCAATAAGCTGCTGCAGGATAGAATGGCATCGGAAATCCTGGAGGGCAAAAGGCAGGCACTGGCATTGGAGGGCTCCACTGAGCCGAATTCCAGGGGTAAGGCCAAGGAGCCCCCGGAAAGAATGGCATTTGAGGTGGGAAGCTCTGACAATTTTGCATGACTTGCTCTTGTGTCCCATTTTTGCTGGCCTCGTCCTTCGAATTTGATGTTGTAACTGAAGATCCATTTGCACTTTTGTCTCCATTTTCTCCACCTACGTAAGGAACAGAAATCCTTAATTCTTCAGGTTTATGAAATCCATTTTGTGTGCAATTCTGCATTGTTTTATCAGCAAGATTCAGCACTGAAGCAATTGATTCACAGAGGGGTGTGTCCGAGCCAAATGTTAGGACGGTGCCATTAGATTTTGGAGAAGGATGGGGAGCATGGACTCCAGCTGGAACATCAGTTTGCGCATTCTGAAGAGCTTCTGAAACATTTATGTGACGGTAGTGAGAGGCAGAGTTCTTGTTCTTGCGACGACCAGCTCCCACCGGGACATTTCTCATGGTCCCACCAGCTGTCCAATATCTTTGGCAGTTCTTGCAAAAGTGTCGGGGTTGGTTAACATTGTAATTGTTGTAGTAACAGAACTTGGTGTCCATGCTATTACAGCGGGGGCAAGGAAGTATCTTGTCCGGTTTCTTCAGGGTCTTCTCTTGTGAATTATTTGCCTCACTGGTCTTCTCTTGTGAATTACTTGTCTCACTCTGTTCTTCTTCAGTCTTTGAAGCTTTCAGTGTAGCACTCTCGTTCTCAACAGAAGGTGTTTTAGGGTTCTCGGAAATTCCAGAAGTTGCATCTGAACTCCTTAGCTCTTCTGAAGAAACAGGTTGGGCTCCATCTTCTTCTTTAGTATTGCTAGGCTTTTCTTCCACCATTTCCTGAATTCACCAAAATTTTCACTGAGAATGACTTCAAGACTGTATCTTATCAAAATACTATGTCCAGAAAACTTCAACAAAGCCATCAAAATTAACACGGAAAAGTAAAAATGACCTTGCTTTTGTTTAACTTCATGGTTTGATAGGCCGTAAACTAAATCCCTACTTACACACTAGTTATCATTCACAAAATGAACCAACTAAAACCAGACTAGTTGAAAATCAGATCGATGTCTCATATAGAAAGATTGGATCTAATGTTCAGGCAAGTGCACCGAGAAGGACGCTTCAAAGAAAGCTCATCCCCCCCACAGCAAGTGTTTCGTAATTAAATTATCTTTTGCTCATTTCTTCTCCTTTGTACTTATTGATACAATTAACTTCACTGTGACCTATCCCCATACCAGGACCATATCAACAAATATGAGGTCGATGAATTTTGAAGATGCGATACAGATATCAAGTATTCCTTAATCCTAACTCTCATCTTGGAACAGGTGAAGCTTGTACTGGTTCTCCTAAAACCGCAAACTACATAAATTTTTTTCTCCTTATTGAGTTCTCAGCATGTTTACTTATAAAAACGTAATAGAAAGCTAACAAACATGACCGACTGGCGTTACAACCACATAACCCAATCAAACTGGTAGAAGTAAGACAAGGACAAGAATCACTGAACACTTCCACAGCCTAACCTAACACAATATAGATGGTTTTGATTCCGATGTAGCAACATCGGCGACAAAGGGTTTCGATTTGGAATAACATTTTCTCAAATGCTGACAAACATAACTCACAAGAATCTCTATCTGTGTCTAAACAAAGCACTAGCAAAAAAAACAAAAAGTATTTATAAGCAATAAAATGGGCAAAGGTACTTGCTTGGATAATCAAAATTGATCAAAAATTGTAGCCACACTAGCTCAGGCGAATTAATCCTTTTTCATGAACACTTTTTCTTAACAAAAATGAAATCCCCAAATAATAGCTCAGAAGAAACAAATGAATAGTAAGGACCAAAATAAAAAAATAAAATAATTAAAAAAAAAAACCCAACTTTCCAACTTAAGATTACGAACCAAATCCCATAAAGAAACTTGCAATCCAAAACCACAGAAAGAAAAAGTCAACAACAATCGGTCAGTTCGCTAAATCCACTTCCAAAATCCCAAAAAACACAAAAAAAACAAAAAACAAAAACGATACCTTATCATAATCGGCGTCTTGATCATCTTCGGCATCGTGGTTGGTATTGCCCTCGAGAGAAGAAGAATTTGCGACAGAAATAGCTCTATCCTGATCCATATCCATATTACTATTCTTAGTATTATTATTATCCTCAACCTCAGCAGGAACAGACGAAGCTTCTGGAGAGCTTCCGCCGCCGCCGACTTCCGCGACGGGAATCGTCTTTCCGAAGAGCTTGATCGCCGGGTCTTTAGGCTCCAACATATCTGCTGCTTTTTTTTTTTTTTTTTTTTTTTGTTTTGGTTTCTTGTTCCCCTTTTCTCTCTCCCTCTAGATATAGATGGACAGAGAAATTGAAAAGCGAGAAAATTCCAGAGAGAGAAAGAGAGAGAGATCTGACACGTTGTTGTGTGTGCGTGTGTGGGTGTATTGTGTGTGCAAAAAGCGGCTGAGAAAAGTGAGTGTCGTTCGTTGGATGATCGTCGTTTGTCGTTGGTTTGTTGATCCGTCTGAGCAGGTTGGGTTTGCCACGTCAGCTGTTGGGGGGAGAATTCTCAGCCACACGCTCTCTTTGTGGCCTTTAAAGTTCTCTTTTTTCTTTCCTCTTTTTGATTCTCTTCTCTCTTTTCTTTTCCTAGCCTTTTTCTCCTCCTCTTTTTTTTTTTTTTTTTGGCTTTTTTTTCTTTATGGGTGTTTGGTGTAGTAGTTTGAGTTGAAATTTTTTAGTTTGAATAGTAAATTTTTTTGAATTTTCAGAAAAGACAAAAAACTTTTTAAAAAAAAGATAAAAATTTTTTGGAAAAAAGAAAAAAAAATTTGAGTTAAATGATTGAGTGGTAGAAACAAACAAACCCGAATATTTTTCTTTTTTTTTTTTAAATCTAATTCTCTCTCTTTCTCTCTCTCCCCTACTCAGCTTTTTCTGTTTTATTTTTTGCCCTTTTTCTTTCAAACATCGCCAATTCGTCGGCTGCTCTCGTAACCTATTTTAGAAATTAAAATAAATAAATAAATAAATAATGGTTTATAATATTTCTGGTTGAGAAACGTAAGTGTGGCACCCTTTGTTTTACTCTGTGACTTTTGTGTTGCTTTCAAATCTTTTTCGTGCACCGTGGATGTGGAATTGCCATAGTGGATTGCCCAATCTCAAAGTCACCTTTTTTTTTCTTCAATAAAACACATATTTTTTTTACTACGAAGTCTTCTGAATATCTATTTTATTAATTTTTAGAAAAACCTCTTATATTTTTTGAATTTAGAATCTAAAATATTAGTTTTCCTTTCTGGTCGACTAAACTAATCCTCACCGAATATTATATTCAAACATAGGTTAATAGTTGAAATAATATCTCTTTTTGTTACCTTTAAAAAAAATTCTCCTTTTTAACTCAAAAAAAAAAAAAATTCTCCTTTTATGTATGGGCTTTTTTTTTTTTTTTTTGCCTTTCAAATTGTTTATCCTCACATTTAATGCATCAATATTCCTATTTTATTTTGGTATATATATTTTTAATTTTGATATTAATTACTTGACGGACAGCTAAAAATAATTAAAAATTTTGCAAAACTCATCTAGAATTTATGATGGTAGTTACATGATATATAAGACAACCAGATTTATCATCTATACTTTTTTAATGAAAAAATAATAATAAAGAAAACAAGAGGTTAGCTTTCACCAAAATGGAGACTGTTGAACTTCAACGGTTCAGCAAAAAAACGCAAAATCCTTTAGAGGAAATTATCCTAAAAAAGAAAAAAGAATAGAAAAGGCATAAGAGGAATGCCCCCACTTGTTCCTAAAAGAATAAAATAAAAAAAAATTTTAATTCATTAATTAGAGATAAAATTATTACGTTGGAACGGATTGATTTATTAAAAATTAATTATAAATTTTATTATTTTAAAAAAAATAAGATAAAAAAATATAATTTAATTAAATTTAAATTTAAATATTAAAAGAAACCAAAAACCCACTTGTAATTTCAGAATTGTCCCCGAACTTTTGCCGTGCTATTCACTAAGTTGGGCGAAGAAACCCAAGGTCAGAATGGGCAATTTGTCATTACCAATCTACGTCAACATCTGATCGAAAAACATACCACGTGGGATGGGGCCCACCAATGTGCCACGTGCACAACCGTCAATGAGTTGCCCAATTTGTGCCAAGTCAGCATCAAATTCTAAGTAGGCCCCACCCACGCGAAAAGGTAAAGTCAAAAAGTCACCTTGAGCTTACATCAGCCACACGATTTTTCCAATTATTTTCCGCTTTATTTAATTAAGAATTTTGTGATTGATTAAAAAAACAAACTTCTTATTATTAAGATGCCGTTTAGGGCATCGATGGGGACGGTATTTTGCCGTTTGTTTTCCAACTATGTGTTTGGAATGAATTTAGTTTCTAAATTCACTTTTTCAAAAATTTTACTATTTCATAATGTTTAATAAAAAATTTAATATTTTATTTTTGTTATCATTAAATCAACGATACATATATTTCCAAAGCATTACTTTTTTCCGATTATTCTTCCATTATACATAAAAATTCAAAACAATTTTTTTTTTCAAAAGACTTTATCCCAAATACATATTTACAAAACTCATCTCATCTCCAAACAAAAGATCTCTAAAACTCAATTTCCAAAAGTATCTCCAAACGGGTCCTAAGATAATTTTGAACTATCATGCAGAAGAGTACAATTATAGAATATTGCCTAATCTATAAGGATTTTAGGATTTTTAATCTCGTATAAGATGAGTCAAAAATCTATATATATGTCTTTCCAAATAATTCCTAATAAATTTAAAAGATAGTTTGATAAAATATCAATCATATTCTATTAGAGTACTCTTCGATAAAAGAATCACTGAGATCACGAGGCCGAAAAGAGAGCATAGAGAGAGAGCAATGCGAGAAGAAAAGAGAGGGGAGAGAGATTTGTCGAGTGAATTGGTGACGACACTGCGGCCAAGTGAGAAACATCTCCGATAGTGAGAGAAAGTGGAAGAGAAACGACAGAGAGGCGGGGCGAGGGGGGTGATGGGGG
This sequence comes from Ficus hispida, assembly GCA_025413025.1. Taxonomy (NCBI): domain Eukaryota; kingdom Viridiplantae; phylum Streptophyta; class Magnoliopsida; order Rosales; family Moraceae; genus Ficus; species Ficus hispida. The sequence goes on from CM046365.1 coordinate 27,552,098, forward strand.
AGAGAGAGAGAAGGAAGAAAAAGAATTACAATCAGTAACAAAATAACAAAAGAGAATGAATAGTAATGGTAAAAATGTTGTTTAAAAAATCAATAAAAGAAAAATCCACTCAAAGAAAACGGGACAAAATTCCTTAGTAGGTCTATTTAAGTGGCTATTTTAATAATTTTCTCCAAGAATGACACTGAAGTAATTGAACAGCAACACAAATTTGACCTCGCAAAGATTAAAGAAAGTAGAAGGCCGGTAATAAAAAGGAGATATTAATTACTTCTAATTGATCACCACATTTGTATGGTAAATACGCAATTGTAAATAATTCAAACAAAGTAACATTAGATTTAATATGATTTTAATTAAAAAAAAACTTCAGTCATTTTAGCTTTTTTAAACCGTGAAAAGCTTTTTATAGAGTTGGATATGCGAGAGATAAACCATAGACCCCACATAAATAAATCTTTTTTGTGAAAACCTCTCATTATTATGTAAGTCGGAACTGATTTCCCGTGGAATTAAAAAATAAAAAAAGATCTAATTTTTATTTCTTAACTAGAATTCTTTTAAATAAGAAACTATTACACGTTCCATGAATACGTTTTTGTTCTTATGATGATTGTTTTCAATGAGAAACAAACAAGATGGACTTCTTTAGCAAACATTGTTCATATCTATTTGGGTTTTAACCGAACTTTGACGGCCTCTATCTAAAAACGTAGGATTTACGTCATACCTTAATGCTATTAGATTTATGTACCAATCATGTCCTTAAGTTATCCCACCACGGTGATTATACATATGATCTATAGAGAATTCTTAAGTATGAAATGTGAAGTTCAAATTCCCCGCCTTAAATTATATAATATATATATATATATATATATATATGTTGTCACGCCATCAGTGTTCAGAGTTGCATGTCACCGAAGGCAGGAGGCACCTACTGGATGACCACCCGTGATCCGCCTGAGAAGGTCATAGGAATCAACGGGTGACCACTCCCAAAAAAATAAAATAAATAAATAAAAATAAGGCTGCACCGCCACCCTTCCTCTTCCCTGAGATTTACATTAACATTCACAAATTTATTTATATCAAATTCAGATATAATGTTACTCGATCGTGTCGATTTATTGTGTTCTTTAAAACAAAAGAAAAAAAAAATCACCAAACTCTTTTGTTTACAACCAGCAACTCAAGTTCTATTCCAAAGTGAGTTCCATATTACGTCTCATATCATCATGTAGACAGCACTACACCAGCTGAATTGCATATAATACAAATATGTAGATATATTTATATATATATATATATATGGAAGAAGTTTTGGGTGTCATTGTGACATTTTATATATAACTTGTAAACAACATACTATCCTTTAAAATATAATTAAATATTATTTTTGTATTTTAAATATGAGTAATTAATATTTGGAATGCATATTAAGGAATGGAATGTAATCAAAATTTCCCTTACTTGGAATGGATTGGAATGGAATGAGATCATTTTTTTTTTTTTAAGAAAGAAAGTAACATTTTTTTATATTAGTGATTAATAGCATATTTTTCCATTAGTTTTTTAAATAAATTATTATTTTCTTTTTTAACCTTGTTGTTTAGTATAAATAAATCACATTTCTCTCCTCATCTTTCAATAAGTTCTTATTTTTCAGTGTTGGCAAGAATCAAGTCACCGTCTTTCTCTCGGATTTCCCCTCTCTCACTCACTCTCTTTCTCCCTTTCTCTCTGGATCACCGTCAACGATTCAAAAACAAAATTAAAATATCTGTCATAATAAACTAATGGGTTGTCCCATAAAGTTACAGGTTTTGAAATGAACTTTATTTCTCTTTTTATCTATGATTAATTTTTTTTTTTTTCCAAATATTTCGTTCAACATTTCTTTATGATAACAATAAAACAAAATGGTTGAAACATCATCATTTGACATCTCTTCATGACAATTACCAAGTCCAAACAACTATAATAGAAGCTCCAATAAACAAGTACCAACTGCCAAACAACAATAAAACAAAATGGATAAAACATGAAAACACATTTGCTTTATATTTATTTTTCTTCAGAAGCTTGGTCTTCTTTTGCACTCCTCCATTTTTCCTTTCTGGACAGTTCCATGACCTCATCAATTGCTTTGTTCATCGACCGATCGACAACTATCCGTTAACACTGTCTTTGGGTGTTTTACCGTCCATACACTCCTAAAAAGTTTTCTAGTACCCATGTAAGTTTTATTATTATTATTATTATTTTTAAATGTAAATAACTGTAAGTTTTGTATATCGGTAAACATTAAGTCTCTAACGCAAACCATTATAATTTTAAATTTATTGTTTTGCAGAAAGATAGATTACCCTTTAGTAATGATGCTTTACCATTACATAAACGTTGGGAGAAAATGAAATACCATGAAATGTTTATGGGTAGTCTAGACATTTGTGATGAGGCAAGGATTAATATATACATATATATATATATAATTTGTTTGTGTTGCAATGCTAATATTATTATGTCACTATACATACCACCTTGGAAATCTGACTGTTTTACTTGAACTATTAGATTTTCATTCCCATGCTGATATCGGAGCACTACATTCTTTTACCGAGTGTTGGTAAAACTGTCAAAATAGTTGAAGTTTGGGACTCACTAGCTGATGCCAAACGGCCGATATTTTACTCGACGAGAATTAAGGAGATTGTAATAAGTTTTACTAAATATTAGTTTCTTAATTCCATGAGAGTTTTTAATTTTTTTTTAATTTTCTTAACATTAATGTATTTGTTGTGAATGTAGCTCCGCGATCTGGATTTAGGGCTCGAGAGTCATTTATGATGTATTTTAAATGAAGGATGTACGAGAGTTTCATTTCAATGGGCAGTCATAGAATGTGATGTATTTAAATGGACGTGACTTATTTATTCAATGAGCCTTACAAATAGTTCTTTATTGTTAGAAAAAAAAAAAAAAAAAAAAAACACCGACTAAACTTTTCCCTCTTTGTGGTAAAATGAATTTTTTAAAAGTAAGTTTTAACAAAGCTAACAAAACAATCAAAGCAATAAAAAATCAAAATAATCAACTACACAGGAGGCTCACAATGCGATTTTTTACCATTGCGATTTTTCATGTGAAAAACCCTCCAATGCGAAGGGAAAAATATAGAACTGTAGTTCGATATCAATTTCTATTATATTAACAATAATGGGATTACAAAGTTCTCTCCAGATGCAATTAGAGGCTCACAATCATCAAGATAAAACACAATCTTGGTTAAATAACAAAGTTCATAATCAACAAGATGGATTTCAACACATAGAATTAAAAAAAAAATCATTTAGGTCTCAAGTAAGTATTTGGAAAAAGCACCTTAGAGACACCAATTTGAAAATCGGAACCGGTAGATAAGAATAGTTCATCACAAGGATTCACTACGTCAAATTTGAACACCAACGAACACCATTTGACGGCTCAATCATCTTGTACAAATCCAAAAAACTCAACCTTCTCTCTCTCCTTTCTCCTCACGCTCTCTAGTTTCCTCACGCTCTCCAGTTTCTTTTTCGCAAACCCACAGCTGCCCCCCTTATTTCCTTTTTCTGCCACTCACACAAGGCTTGTACCACAAGCCATTAATTATTTTTTTTTTTTAATCAAAAGTTATTGGGCTTTTGGCCCAACATTGTCCAGCCCACAAACATGGGGTGGACAACTCAACATTTATAACCCAAACGTGGATTCATATCCACGTTTCTTATTCAATGAATTGACACCAAAAAATACTATTAGGGTGAGTCTATCACCACCAGTTAGTCTATTATTTACACACTTCATTTTAATAAACTTTTTATTATTAAATTAGTCATTAATAAACTTACTGTTAAGCATATAATTGTCCAAAAAAAATAATACTAGATACACATCCTGCTCTAAGAAAAGAAATATCACCCTTTCAAACACAGTAGAAATGAAATCTGATTAACATTATGTGAATAAAATAATAATAACCATTTATTAATAAATATTAGAGTAATAATTAAAAACTTTTTTATATATATAATTATGAACACGTCTTTACAATAGTGTATGAAGTTTTCTTTTATTTTTTAAAAATCTTTTAACAGTACCATAGTCTTTATTTAAAAGCGAAAAGATAATAACAATCAACTGTGATGCAAAACTATAAAGTAAATCAATAAATAGACAAGCCAAAACAATCTCTAAGAATTTATAAAATAAAAAATAAAACAGAATTTTTTTTATTAGCAGACACCCTATGTGCAGGCCTCAGTCAAATTAATATAATATTTTACACATATCCAGAATCGAACTTGAGACTTACGAACTCTAATCCCCAAACAGATTATGGGAGTTGTGCATCACCACATCTTACTTTTGTTTCATTCATCACTCCAAAATCTGCAAGCTTCTATGCAAAAGCATTAGCCTAAATAAAAACACAAGAAAAATAACTGCTTTAGAAATAGAGAGAACCCTATTCTGAAAATAAATAAATAAAAAAATAGAGGGATGTGAATTAAATTAAGCTTGTATTTAGTTGTCGGTTTAAGATAAAATTTTTAAATTAAATTAATTGACTTTTTAAAAATTAATTATAAATTTTGTTAACTTTTTAAAAAAATAAAAATAATATAAAAATATCAAACAAAATCACAATATAAAAATTTTTATCCGAGTGAAAAAATTTGGGAAACTACCTTCCCGAAAAATTCAAGACACCAACTATTCTGAGAGCGTAGAGTGGCGGTGGAATTACTGTTGGTACTTGGGAAAAAAATAGATTTTCCTTTTTCTTTTTGAAAAAGACAAAAAAAAAAAAAAAAAAAAAAAAAAGAAAGAAAGGGAGGGTGATTAGGGAAGCATGTCATTGAATTAGTAAGTTAAAACGGTAACCATATAAGGTACCTAAAAGCTCTTTCAAATGAACTTACCTTAACCCCTTTGACAAGTTATATATGCTGTAAATTGGAAAAGCTTTGAAAAGTCTAGTTTCTTCAATGGCATTTTAAACTGAACTAAGTAATTATTAGAGCCAAAAAATAAATAATAAATAATAAATAATAGAAAAAAGCGAGAATAATTATTAGGGGTTAGGTAGGCTAATAAGTTATAATTACTAATGATGTCATGGTTTAGCGATCGGAAAATTCTATAATAATTATGTGCAATGTGTACTAACCCTGTCCTTGATCACCAGTAAGCCACACTCAGGCACAAATATATAGTAGCAAATGAATTTAATTATCAAGGTCGTGTTGTGTTTAACCTGAGAGAAAAAGACTTAACAAATAGTTTAAATCAAACTATGAGAATTCTATAATTAGATAAAGAATGGACAACAAAAAATTAAAAATTAAAAAATAGAAAACATACAAAGAACTGAAAATAAAAATAAAAATAAAAATTTACTGAACATGTGTATCTGATAAAAACTTATTTCTAATCCAAACTTATTTTTTATTCACCTCAATTGCAACATTTGTCTAATATTTCTTTTGAAAAATCATAACTATACTCTAATTTTGATTTCCAAGTAATCACGTTTTAAACTTAAAATCTCAAATAAATGAAAAATCAACTGCATTATTATAAAAATTTATAATTTCTTAGATTCTAAACTTAAAAATTCAGTCAAACTCTATTACAAGCTTAATTTATTTTGACAAAAAAGGGGAAAAAAAAAAAGATATAAATAGATAAACAATCATTCTTGACTAATTTTAAGGCCCGTTTGAGGTACTAATTCTATATGGCAAAACATCATATGGATTTCAAATTTTTGATTTTGTATCAAACTTTCTCTTTTTTTCATTTACAAAATACTTAAACTTTTTCATTTCAAGTAAAAAATGAAATGATTTTTATGTTAAAATGCTTATAACAACGAAACGATTAAGATAAGATCCATTTTACTTTTTTTTTTTCCTAAACACATATTAAATTTTTATATTTTTTTTATATCACTTAACTTTTTTGAAAGTTTTCCCTCCAAACACATTTTTCTAACCCAACCTCCAAAACATCATCTCTAGATGTCCCCCCAAACGATTCAAGCTCTCCTAAAAATAATTATTAACTCCGTCACTGTTTGTTACAATTTCTCACTTTGTGACGGAGTGCTAGAATCCTTTTTTTTTTTTTTGGCTAAAAAAATAATTTAATAACGATTCCGTCATTTTCTGTTTTTTAAGTTCATGTAAGTAGGAAGAACCTAATTTGGTTGTATGTGAACTAGTTGGTTCTTTTGTATAGTGGTTGTCTTAATGTCATGTCCACAATGATCCACAGCGAAAATGAAGGAGTGGGAACTTAATTATACCATGCTGAGTGGTTGACTAATGTTGCGACTTTTGAGAAATTTGAAGCCGCACCAAGGAGACTTGTGGTAATGGACTCTATGGCCTTGGTTAATGTATTTGGTTGAAAATCATGTCACCGCTTTTCTTTTCTTTTCTTTTCTTTTTTTAAAGGGAAAAACGTGTTGACACTCAACCGCCTTTCTCCTTGTTTTTTAATGCAAACATCTTGAATTAGACGCTCATAATATTTAACTATCGGTATAAATAATTAATGCATGATGGGAACGGTATAAGTTTAAAATCCGAAAACAAGAAAATATCTCAACATACTAGAAACGAACATGTATCAAATTTTACTTAATAAAATCCCAACTAAGGACGAAAATTACCGATTAATTGAATGTCACCACCTTTCTTTTGGATGCTTATGTTATGATAGTTGAAGTTTTGGACCATTCGCTTGACTGATTTTCCTTGATACAAATCGGCCAAACCTGCCCATTTATTAAGTTAGGGAGGATTTTCCTTTTTTTAAGTCAAAACTTCGGCTGTTTGTTTTTGTTTCCTTTCACTTTTATAATATATATATATATATATATATATATATACAAATTTTATAAGAAAATGAACGCTCGGCAGTTGGTCAAAACTTGTACATACACATTAACTATACATTTAGAAGATTTTTTTTTTTTTGTTCAATTCCCTATGAATCGGGGGGCAATAAAGAACATACTTGAATAGTGTCTTTTTTATTTTTTAAATAAAATAAGCTTTAATTCAATCCAGAAAAGAGGAAAAAATGTATTGAAAAGTGGTATTGTTTCAATATACACATCAACTATATTGTTAATGGTGATAATCGCCGATAATCATTGGACCGATTACATGCTTTTTTTAAAAATAAAAAAAAATTAAAAATGAAGATTACATGCCGTAGTACAATTTTAAACTTTATATTATTAAATGGGAGCGTTCAAAATTATCACCGTAATGTTATGTTTACCGTTTCCCAGACTAAGAATAACAAATATAATAACATAGAAAAGTATCATATAGCTTGCACGCGATAGGAAACACATTTGAGATAAAATACATTATTTTACTTACTCATTCCATTGACAAATTAGGCCTCACGTTTCGATGAAAAAACTAACTCATTTGACAAAAAAAAAAAAAAAAAAACAATAATATTGTCATGAAAGCAAAACATTAATTAGGATTTCAAAATCTCCAACTCTATATCAAAATTTCATTCTTTTCTATTTAAAAAAAATTCAAATTTTAAAAGTTCATTATTTTTTCATTTAAATTGGAATAAGATGATTTTTATGTCAAAATGCTCATAACAACAAGAGGAACAAGATAATATTCATTTTGTATATTTTCTCTGAACGCCTTTCAAATTTTTGTATAATTTTCTATATCACGAAACTTTTTCAAAAATTTTCTTCCCAAATACACATTTCCAACACAACCTTCAAAACACTATATCTAAATGTTCCCCTTAGACACACTTACATATTAAAGTGAAACTTTCATAAAAAGCAATAATGATAGTGTTATTTTTTTAGTAAAAGAAAATTAATATAAGTTTTAAATCGCTCTAACTTTATTTAAAATGACGAAAGACACTAAAATTTTAGTGCTTTTCATGGATCTTAAGCCCGTCATGTGACATTTTAACTTAAAAAATAAAATTAAAAAATAAATTAAAAAAATATTTCTTAATAAATTTTTATTTTTTGTTTTGCTTTATTTTGTTTTGTTTGTCTATTCCGCGCAGGTCCTAAACATATCACGTGTTAATTTTAAACAAAGAAATAATTTTTAAAAACTTAAAAAATTAAAAAAACTTTATTTTTTATTTTGTTGTGCTTTGCTTTGCTTGTTTATTACGTGCATTTCAACTAGTAAAAGGAAAGGAAAAAGAAAAAGGTGCACGTGAGGAAAACAAGCCCATTAATAGAAAAGATTGTGAAAACACATATATTTATCCTTTTTACAATCTCTTAATACTTATTTGGTAAGTTAAAAAAATATTTATTAAAATTTTTGATCTTTCATATTTTCTTTTGAAGTTAAGATGAAAGAATTTACTTTATATGTTATAATAAAATCAAGTATGAAATTATCACAAATTTATGTGCACAATCACGACCTTTTATATTTATCAAATTGAAAATTAAGAAATTGAAATTATCATTCCGAACGGAGCAATAAAAATGTATTTTTTTAACAAAAATTATTAAGGATATAAATTTAAATCCTAATTTTTAAATATCGATATATAGATATATAAGTTATTATTATTTTATTAACAAATTTAAAGAATTATTATATTAATTAATTATATATAAATAAATATAATATGTAAATTAATATTAAAAAATTAGGATTACAGAATATATCTCTAATAATATCTCTGGTAGTATTTTTTTTTTTAACGGCAATCAAACAAAAGAAAGAAAAGGTGGGCCAAGCCCATTAGAGTGGCCCACCGAATCATTGACACATCATGGTTCTTGTTTTGGATGTCAAACTGAAAGCCAATTCTCCCAGAAGGCCGAAACCAGCCCACGTAATTATAACGTTTCGCATTAACACACACAACGTGTCGTTTCTTCAACTTCCTTAGCGTGTCCCGTGTTGCTTTGCTTTGATAGAGAGAGAAACACAACCAAGGCAAGAGAGAGAAAGTGCAATAGAGAGAGGTCCATGACCACGAAAACGAACCATTTCTTCTTGTTTTCTCTCTCTCTCTACTGCTAGTTAAAATGACTCTCTCTCCTTGTCCGCTCTGCTTCCTCTGGATTTAAGCCCCATTCCCTCTCTCTCTCTCCTCTGCCGGCCTAGTACTGTTCTTCGTTTTCAACTTTTTTTTTTTATCGGATTCTGAATTCTGGATTCGGAATTCTGATTTTCGGTCTTTCTTTCTTGTTTCTTCAATTTAATTTTTATTTTCCTGGTTTTTTAACCATCTGGGCACCGCCGAATTCCCGATCTCGAGGCTCAATTCAATTGCGTTCCAGTTGGGTCGATCCAATTCCGAGTTTTTACTTTCTGGGTGTTTCGAATTTTGATCGGATCAATCAGTTTGTTTGTTTGTTTCTTTTGTTTTCCGGGATTCTGTTTCTCTGAAATGGTCTATCATCTGCCGAGCTCAATTTCGGTCTGCAAGTCCGTTGACCAAGCCTCCTCTCTGATGCCGGTCTCAACGAGCTTATCATCCAATCATCATCAGAATCTGAACAAACCCAGAAAGATTCACCCGAACTCTCCGCCGAATCCGTCGTCGTCGTTGTCGTCGTCCTCCGCCTCCTGCTGCCACCGATCCCGATCGGCGGCCATCGATGTCGTGATCTTCATCGCGGTGGTCGTGGCTCTCGGCTTCCTAATCCTCCCTTCCCTGAAATTCCTCCTCTCCCAATCCCTTCAAATCCTCGGAACCATCAAAGACATCTTCGCCGACGAAGTTTCCCAGGCTCCACTGGTGTACGGATCCGTTGGGCTCAGTGTTTGCTCGGCGGTTTTGGCCGCGTGGGGAGTTATCGCCTGCACCAACAGGAAATGTGGGAATCCGAACTGCAAGGGCCTCCGAAAGGCGGCGGAGTTCGACATCCAGCTCGAGACCGAGGACTGCCTCAAGAATCATCACAGTAACCATAACAACAGCAACAATAACATGTTGAATTCGACAGAGAGAAAGGGTTTGTTCGAATTGCCCCGCGACCACCACCGCGAACTCGAGGCCGAGCTGAAGAAGATGGCGCCGCCGAATGGCCGGGCCGTCCTGGTTTTCCGGTCGAGGTGCGGATGCTCTGTCGGGAGATTGGAAGTTCCCGGACCGAAGAAGCTTCGAAAGATCAAGAAATAGGATATTCTTATATATCTATATATATTGATATAGTCCTATACATAGAGACGATGAATACACTGGGGTTTAGTGTTAATCTTCTTGAACTATGTTGTCTTTAGATAATAATAATATGAAGAATAAAGGTTGTCTGAGTTAGCAAATGGGGAATAACAATAAATTGTAAGGACCGACCATGGATGGACCTTGATACACAGTTGGTTTATTTTTATAGTTGGGGAATATAAACAAATTTTTATTATTTTAATTTGGTTATGATTGTTGGTTCTTTTTCTTAAGCCCCTTTTGCAGATTCTGAATTTTTCTTTGCAAATCATTCGGTTTGCTGATTCTTCTTTGTCATGGTTTGTTAGCTATTATTCTTGGATTTAAAAAATTTAGAATGTTTTTTTTTAATAGTAGATTAAATAAGATTGGTTTTGTGAGTTTGGATTGGTAGAATGGAACACTACTTCGTTTGTTAAATTGTTGATTATAGTTTGATTGTTTTATAAGTTAAAGAATAAAGATAAAAGCTTTAGAGATTCATTTTGTAATTAAAATACTGAGTGCGGACGATGGTCCGACCTCTATAGTTGCAGCTCGTTTTTTCCATTGAGCTTGTGTTGTACAGATTGAAGCCGCACGATTTGCTCAGTGGGATCTTATGGATGCAGAAATTCTACGTTCCATTTGGACTGCATGCGGTATGATGAATTTTTCCTGCTTTCATTTGCGTGATTTGATCGATTTGTTTTCCGTCAATCTGCTATGATAAAATCGGAATTTTGATTTCTTTGGTTGTGCACCGGACAATTTGATATCATGTAGATTCATACTGTTGATCTTTGAAAGGAATTATGGTTGTAGTACTGTTGAAATTTTTTAGTAGGCATAGGGGAAATGCAGTCTATGGCTAGTTTGGGCATACAAGGATCAATTTAAGATTTTTTTGGAGTCATGAAAAGTAATTTGCCCTAAAATCGATGTGACCGGTGTGTCTGGTAAAAATGCACAAAATTTTTTTGCTCAAAGCCTCAAACACAGGTGCACTTTTACTGTCTTTTTTAGAAGCAAGATTCTTAGCTTTTAACTTTTATGTTTACTTCAAAAGAACAACAATCCCAAATTGAAGGTAAAGAGGTACATATTTTTGGTAGAAGATTGTTCCCAATTAGTGGTGTTGGTATCTGTGCATATACATGTGTGTGTGTGTATATATATATATATATATAAATATATTGTTTTCAAGCAAAGCGATGATCAATTAGCAAATGCATTCTAGATGTGTGTAATCTTCGGTGACGCAATCGGAACCTGTTATGAGTGAAAATTTTCTCGATTCAATTCGAGGATGAAAAGTACATGGTAAAGCAGAGTACCTCCCTGGTCTGCATGCATAAAGAAATCTTGTTCTCTGTAGTGTCCAACATAGCAATTCTGCATCCCCCAAAGCAGCAGAGGTTTTCTCAACTGTTGTTTAATTAAATCTGGTAATCTAACCTCTTATGACTATAGTTTAGAAATGGAAGGATAGTTCAAATCTAACTTATATAGCTCTTTTATTAGGAAGAGTACCTCTTGATATTGAGATGAACGTGGTAGGTAGTACTCTTTTTGTTGAATTTACCAGTGTTTGATTGAATAGCTATCACAGAGATAAGTTATTCCGTGGATTGGTGAGTTCTCCCCTTAGCCACAAGCCGAGTCTTCGCAGTAAATGTGCATACGTCACAAGATGTGCTGTAGCAAAGTCTTTTTTATTGTAATCGTAGGGCCTGTTTGGCATGGCTTTCTTTCTGAAAGTCTAAAAGTTACTTTCGTAGAGTGTTTGGATGACCTTCTAGGAGAGCTTTTGCCCTTGCGGAGATCTTTCGTGGCTTTCCGTGACTTCTTGAGAAAGTTTTTCTAAGAGGTCTTTGAAGAATTTCGATAAGATTTTAATGGCATGCTACATTTTTATAGCTTGATCAAACTCTTTCAAAGTATGGTTTATAACACTGTCTGAAACGTTGTTTTTTGTTTTTGTTTTTTTGTTTGTTTTTTTTTTTAATGTCAATCCTTGTCCTAAAAAATAGTTATGTTGACTTGTTGAGAGAGGATGTTAGTTCTTGAGGGGATAACCATGACAACAATACATAATGTTGCCAAGACGGCTCCGGTAGTGGTTCGGGCAGTTATCGAAGAAAGGCTGCTTCAGTCTACGAACAGCCAGAAACTTGGGAGTGACTTAGAACAGGTGAAAGGCAAGAATTCGTCCTATTTTAAGGCAAGAATTCGTCCGTCTAAAATGGGGTGAGAAGACGCGATTCGAGCATTTTAAAGGAAAAAAAAAATAAAGGGAAAAAAAAAATCTCTCTTTCTTAAGCGAAATGCAATAATACATATTTAGAAGAGCTTGAGAGGATTCGGCAAAGAGTTGGACATTGCATTGCGTTTCACAAGAACATACAGCATTTCGTAATGTGAATCTATCCAAAATTTGGCGTTAAATTTAGCATTTGTGGGGAGTCAGTAATTTGATCACCATCATCTAGGATGAACCTCTCCTGGAGTCTCGAGATTCTGCATCCATTTTTAATGAAAAAAAAAAAAAAAGAAAAGAAAGGAAAAAAGAAAGAAAAAGCTGCATCCCATTTGTGGGCATATTTAAGTAACTTATTATATTAGGATTAGAATTGGTTCCTAACATGTAACAAAGAGAAATATATTGGGAAAAAAAGGATAAATTTATTGAAAAAAAAAAAAAAGAGAGAGAGAGAGAGAGAGAAATATAGGTTTGTAAAATTTAGAAGTCTAATGTCAATGATTTATACATTGTTTAAAATTGTTAGACTTTCATTAAATTAAAAATTAGATTAGATGATAGTGTTCTGACATTTATTAAAAATTAGTCAATTTTTAATAAAAGAAATATAAGGGTAACTATTAAAATGGTTGATATTCGATTAATAATATTCAAAATAAATCATTGATCAACATAATTTAAAATATTTTATAAAAAAATGTATTAAAAATGATTTTTTTTTTCCCACATATCTCTTAAACTTACTATTTTCTTTATTTTGATCTAATTGTACGTTGGAAGAAGGAGGAAAATAGCATATTTCACATATGCAATGAAAAATAATAGCACAATTTTTTTAAGAGTGAAAATAATAGCATATTTTGATTTAAGATATACAACTTTCCCAAAATACCCTCAACTCTCCCTTCTCTCTGCCAGATTACTCCCACCAGCGAATCTCGTTGTTGCCGTCACTGTGCAACTCCGGCATCCTTGTAGGCGTCGTAGATCATCAACTCCGTTGCGGCAAAATTGCGCCGACGGTGTCCCTATAACAGAACCTAGCGACGGCGCGAATCGCGTGTAGATCGCGATCGCGATCCTAGCACGAGCTTGTCATGGGAAATTGCGCCGACGAAGCCCTCGGACGGAGCTCCGCGACGACTGGAATTGCGTCTCCCACCGACCTATCACAATGGCAAGAATTCCGGCCAAATCGCGGTCAGCCATCGACGATGCCACTCCTTTGCACGATGGCTAGAACCGCGATGAAATCGCGATCCATAAGCCGTCGTCGCTACCGTCGTCGCCGGTGATGGTTCTCTACAGCTGACGGCGATTTAGTTTGGGGTTTTGGGGTAGATTTAGGAATTTCAATAATTTGGGGCTGGATTTAAAATAAGATAACAATAATTAAAAAAAAAAAACAATAAAGGTTTGAAAGAAAGGAAAATAATCTGAAAAAAAAAAGGAAAATATTATATTTTTTGGATAATATGTCAAAGAAAGGAAACTAATACGGCGTTTTTTTGGTATTTCATTAAAATATCAAGTAAATACGATATTTTAATAAATCCAATTTTCAAAGAATCCAATATATTTAAATAAAAATATTTTAGATATTTCATTAAAATACATATTTCTAAATAAATTATGTATTTTCAAAATATTTTCAATAATTACACTACATTATATTTCATTAAAATAAGAAAATTTTAAGTAGATTCGATATTTTTAAATTTTTTTCATATTTTATTACAATGTAGTATTTTCAAATAAATCTAATATTTTAAATAAAATTTTATGGATATTTCTTTAAAATACGGTATTTTCAATAATATGATATTTTTAAAATATTTTAATTAATTATATTTATTAAAATATGATATTTTCAAGTAAATCTAATATTTCTAAATAAATCCAACATTTTCAAATAAAAATATTTTGGAAAAATTACAATATTTTTAAGTAACTAAAAGTTTCTAATTTTTGATATTCCAATGAATTGATATTTTCAAGTAATCAATATTTTTAAATAAAAATCTTTTTGTTATTTCATTAAAATATAATATTTTCAAATAAATATGATATTTCTAAAATATTTTCAATTAATTATATTTCATAAAATATGATATTTTCAAATAAAAATATTTTGAATATTTCATTAAAATATGATATTTTCAAGTAAATATGGTATTTTTATAATATTTCTAATTAATTATATTTTATTAAAATATAATATTTTCTAGTATATCTGATATTTTTGAATTTTTTGATATTTTATTAAGTACAGTATTTCAATCAATAATAAATTTAAATAAATTTGATATTTTATTAGAGTACGTATTTTCCAAATCCAATAAATCCAATATTTCAAATAAAAATCTTTTGGATATTTCATTAAAATACAATATTTTTAAGTAGATATGATAGTTTCGAATTTTTTAATCATTAAAATATGTATTTTCAAGTAAATCCAATATTTTTCAAATCAAAATCTTCTGAATTTTCATTGAAATATGATATTTCTAAGTAAATCTAGTATTTTTAAGTAAATCTAATATTTTAAAAAATAAAACATTTACTAGAAAATAATATGTTTAATTGGAAATAATTTATTTACTCTTAATAAATATAGTATTTAGTAGTAAATACGGTATTTGCTCGAAAAATTCTTATATTTAATAGTAAATCCGATATTTATTGATAATTCAAATATCTAAAAGTAATTTTTAACAAATTTTTTTCTTATTTTACAAACTTTCATAAATTACAAAAATACACCCCAAAGTTTTCCTAAATTAAAACCCCAAATTCATTCAAACCCTAACCCTAAATCCAAAAATCCTAAACTAGCCCCAAATCAGCAACCTTAACCCAAATACCCTAATTTAGCCGGCCCACCGTCGCCACCACTGGAGCAACACCATTAGACAGAGCAACGACCAACAAAAAGAGCAATTGCCAACTTCGACGCAGTACCTGCATAAAGCAAAAGCCGACAACAATATGCTACAATCAAAAACCTCAGCGAAGCTACTCTGCTACCATCTTTGCAACTTTACTTGATCTCGAACATCGTTGACATCAAATTTCAACCAGTTCACCTGCAAAAAAAATCCAACAAATCCTAGAGAAGAAGATTACAAGGAAAAATCGTCGTTGGCAAAAAAACTCGATGGATTCCATATCGTGCAGCCTCGTCACCATCACGGTCCCAAGCCGTCGTTGTCCTGATATCCAATCAACGAGAGGAGAGAGAGGGAGAGGAAAGGGAGAGATGAGAGAGGAGAGGAAAGGGAGAGATGAGAGAGAGAGGGGAAGAGAGGTGAGGGGATATCCTACATATATAAAAGAGTGGATAAAAATCCACTATTCATCTTGATAGTAAAAAACACACCGTTTGATTTTTTTTAATGGAAAACCGTTTTTTTTTTTCCTTTTTGCTTTTTCATGGAAACCCATTTATCTTTTTTATTTTCATTTTTTTCCCTTATGTGTTTTTTTTTTCTTTTCAAAAAAACTTTGGGTGCTTATGTTTTCTTTTTCTTTTACTTTTTTCTTTTCAAGTTTTTTTTTCCAACCTTCTTCTACTTTGCTTTGTTATTATCATCATCATCAGTATTATTATTATCATTATCATTATTTTAGTTGTTGTTGTTGTTATTAATTTTTTCAAATTTTTACTTATCTTTTCCTAAATTTCTGCTTATATATTTTCAGCAGAACTTTATTTTTCTTTTTTTTTCTTTAATTTCTTTATTGAAATCTTAATATTTTATCACCTTTTCTTTTAAAATATTATTTTCTAATCATTATCTCAACTTTTTCACTCGAAATTCTAATTTTCTTAACTATAATCAAACTTAATTGTGATAATTTTTTTCTTCTTTACATGATCAAACTTGTTAGTTTTTTTTTCTAAAGAGTTTTCACAATGGATTAAAGAAGTTGTCAACTTTCTACTTTATTACTTTGGATAATATTCATGTGATTATTTTACTTTTTTTGACATTAAAATTAATTTCCACTTCATTATATTTTTTTAACATTTAACAGAATAATAAATTTGATTATAAAATATGTACCTTATTAGTGCGTTTTTGTTTTTTTGTTTTTGTTTTGGGAAAACTGTTTAAGTGTTGTTGTTGTTTTTTTTTTTTATGAAACTATTTGGTTTTTCATGTCAATTTTCCATATTTTGTTTTTCTATCGTTAACTTTTTCTTATCCCTATTCTACTTTGTTTTACTTATATTTTATCATTT
This sequence comes from Ficus hispida, assembly GCA_025413025.1. NCBI lineage: Eukaryota > Viridiplantae > Streptophyta > Magnoliopsida > Rosales > Moraceae > Ficus > Ficus hispida. The sequence continues at coordinate 27,568,843 of CM046365.1, forward strand.
TCTTAAATTTCTAGTTGTCTTTTTTCATTTTTTTTTTGTACTTCTTTCTGCAACTTTTTTATTTTCTTCCCTTTTTTTTTTCTCCTTATTAGAATCTCAACGTCCCAAATTTTCTTTCCTAAAGTCTTATTATATCAGCTTTTTCATTGTAACTCTAATATCCTTACTTGATTGTGGTCAGTTTTTAAAAACATATTATGATATTACTGTTATTTTAAATAATTATTTACAACAGAATAATATAAAATTTTGATTTTAAATAACATAATGGATACTATAAATATTGTGAAAGAACAAAATAATCAATATTATTATGTGTTTTATGTAATAAATATTAAATCATCATGATTTCATGATAAAATGTAATTTTTAAATTTAGATAATTATTATTATATTTTGTTTTTAAATTAATTTTGTATTTATTTATTTTTCATAACGTTGTTTATATTACACATTATAAAAACTACAATTACAGTTTTATACTTGCACGTATTTGATAACTAATGTTGAATAAAAGTGTAAAATATAAATAAAATAAAAGTGAAATGAAAAAATACTATAATTTTTTACGGTACCTTTTGAATATGCTATTTATTACCGTTTCCCTTTCAATATTATAAAAGGTGAAAATATTAGTAGACCAATTCTTCTCCATCTGAACCAAAAAAAAAAAAAAAAAAACCACCATATCATTTCCACATTTTCAACTTGAAGCAAGTTTCGAGAAAATATCTTTCCTAAAAATAAAAAATTCAGAAAATATAAACTGCCAAAAACAATCATATACAAACAAAACTCTCTCTGTCCTTTTCCTCGGCGGAGGTAAGAAATGAATATATGAAATTGATAAATCTATTTTCAGGAAAAAAAAAAAAAAGAATTGACAAATATTTTTCCATGAAAGCTCGCAATCCGCATCAATCAACAATCTTATTTTGACAGTTTGACCAAAAATCATTGAAAATATCGTATCAGACTATCTGAAAGACAACACAAACACAACCAACTCAGACGGAGCTCCCAATGCTGATCCTCACCCGCCATCACTGAATCCAACATGACCAAACCTATCTCCCCTCAATTCCAAACCATTCCAACGCCCTTCCTCGTACTTTCCGAACTCCATCCAGATCTCATCTACCCCCTCTTCCCTTCTCTCTCAAGGTACGAATTCTTGCTCTCTGTTTCTCTTCTTCTTTTCTTCATTCCCCATGGAAGTTCCTCTCTCGCGCGTCCATAGCTTTGCCTCCGACGAGATCCGTAGTAGTAATAGTAGTAGTAGCTGGGGTTTCCCATTTTCTTCGCCGGATTCTGGGTTTTTCAGCCGACGGAAATGGAGGAGGAATAACCCGTTTTCTCGGATAAGGTGTTCCTCGGCCATGGAACGGGGGCTTAAGCCACGCCCGAAGCTGCAGCGATTGGGAACCGATGCCGGCGAGCGGAAAGTGCCGGTTTTGGAGGAGACCCAGGTGAGAAAACCACCCACCGGCGGGATTTGTAATCAGATAGAGAAGTTGGTTCTCTACAAGAGGTACCGAGAGGCGCTTGAGTTGTTTGAGATTTTGGAGCTTGAAGGTGGTGGTGGTTGTGAAGTGGGTGGTAGTACTTTTGATGCGTTGGTGAGTGCTTGCATTGGGTTGAAGTCCATTAGAGGAGTGAAGAGGGTGTGTAATTACATGACTAGAAATGGGTTTGAGCTGGATTTGTATTTGAGGAACAGGATTTTGCTGATGCATGTGAGATGCGGTATGATGATTGATGCCCGCAGGCTGTTTGAGGAAATGCCTGAGAGGAACTTGGTTTCGTGGAACACGATTATATCCGGGCTCGTGGATTGCGGAGAGTTTGTGGAGGCCTTCAGGCTGTTTTTGATGATGTGGGAGGAGTTTTCTGATGGCGGGTCTCGCATTTTTGCTACGATGATTCGGGCATCTGCAGGGCTGGGACTCGTGTTTCCCGGAAGACAGATTCATTCTTGTGCTTTGAAGATGGGTGTGGACCAAGATGTTTTCGTTGCTTGTGCTCTGATTGACATGTATAGTAAGTGTGGTTGCATAGAAGATGCCCAATTTGTTTTTGATGAGTTGCCGGAGAAGACGACGGTGGGATGGAATACCATAATAGCAGGTTATGCACTCCATGGTTACAGTGAGGAGGCTCTAAACTTGTTCTATGAGATGCGCGATTCCGGTATTAAAATGGATCACTTTACGTTTTCCATAATCATTAGAATATGTGCAAGATTAGCTTCGTTGGAACATGCTAAGCAAGCTCATGCAGGTTTAGTTCGCCATGGATATGGCCTAGATATAGTTGCCAACACGGCACTTGTGGACTTCTATAGCAAATGGGGAAGAGTGGAAGATGCTCGTCATGTTTTCGATAAAATGCCAAGCAAGAACGTTATATCGTGGAATGCATTAATTGCTGGATATGGTAATCATGGTAGGGGCGATGCGGCAATTGAAATGTTTGAGAAGATGCTTAAGGAAGGTATGGTTCCCAACCATGTGACTTTTCTTGCTGTGTTATCCGCTTGTAGCTACTCTGGATTATCGGAATGTGGATGGGAGATTTTCGAGTCAATGAGAAGGGATCACAAGATTAAGCCTCGTGCAATGCATTATGCGTGCATGATTGAATTACTAGGTCGAGAGGGGCTTTTGGATGAAGCCTATTCGCTAATAAGAACAGCGCCCTTTAAGCCTACGGCAAACATGTGGGCTGCGCTGCTTACAGCTTGTCGGACCCACGAGGATTTAGAGCTTGGCCAGCTTGCAGCTGAAAAACTCTACGGAATGGAGCCCGAGAAGCTGAGTAACTATATTGTACTCTTGAACATCTACAATAGTTCTGGCAAGCTGAAGGAAGCTGCTGCTGTAGTTCACACTTTGAGAAGAAAGGGCCTGCGAATGCTCCCGGTGTGCAGTTGGATTGAGGTCAAGAAACAGGCTCGTGTATTCTATTCAGGAGACAAGACTCATGCCGAAACAAAAGAAATCTACCGGAAAGTAGACGAGTTCATGACAGAGATTTCTAAACACGGTTACGTTCCCGAGCAGAAGTCTCTGCTTCCCGATGTGGAAGAACATGAAGAGCGGATACTGCTATACCACAGCGAGAAACTGGCAATAGCATACGGACTGATTAGCACTTCGGATGGAACGCCACTGCAAGTTGTGCAGAGCCATCGAGTCTGCGGCGACTGCCACTCCGCGATTAAGTTGATAGCTATGGTAACCGGAAGGGAAATTGTCTTGAGGGATGGCAGCAGATTTCATCATTTCAAAGATGGCGTTTGTTCTTGCGGAGATTATTGGTGATGAACAAAGAAATTTCATTACGCTGAATGACTTATGGTTAAACAACCCATATCTTGTAGCGTCTTTACAAAAGTTTCAGTAGTAAATTCTTTTTTACTATATTGTTGATAGAAATCAGTGTCCCTTTTCCAAGAGTGCAAAAGCCCTTAATTACATGTGGCCGTAGGTAGAGTAAAATTATAATTGTACACCTAATTTAAATTCATCTAAGATACAAAGTTTGAATTCTTTATCTCAGATTAAAAATAAAAAGTACAAATACATTTTTTTAGCCAATTTGTTTTTTTCGAGAGTATTTCAAAATTGACGGATGCTATTATGTGATTTTATTGTATTGATAGAATATTATTTTATACCCGTCTAGAATTGTTCTCTTTTTACTTTTAAAAACATAGTGAAAAACAGAATTTTGATGTTACGTTTGTTTCTCTCTATAAAGTTGTTAAAAAAAGTATACGGAATGACACAGCTATATTATGCAATAAAGTGATTTTCTATTTTCCACCATCTAAAAAATCTTTTTCCACAAAAAAAAAAAAAAAATTTTTTTTTTTTTTGAGTAACTACAAAAATATTTTATTTACTAGTTACTCGAAATATTTTATTTACATAAATTTATTTGACCTAAAAAAAAGTGTCGGCTGAATTAAATTGCGCCTCAAAATCATTTAATAGTTTTAATTGGCAAAAGAAAAAGGAAATTAAAAAAAAATAATAAATAAAAAACACAATGGACCTTTGGTGTCCGTAAATGCTTCCCTCTCAATTCTACACCATGCGTCTACCTCCGGCCCCACAAACCGGTCTATCATGAACCGTTGAAAAGGGATTGAACTGTTGAAAAGAACCTCAATCGATTTTCGCCACACTGAAAAAAACACACTAGATCTGGTTTTCTCCACTATGTTTACACGTGTTCCCAAACAACACCTCTCTCTCTCTCTCTCTCAGCGTTTATGATACAGTGATTCTCTCAACGGACGCTGGCAAGATAGAGAAACCCATTACAAACGAGAGGATCTCTCTCTCTCTCTCTCTCTCTTGCTTCTCTCTCTAGACTCTAGGTGTTTCTAGGGTTTGGCGTCTTCCCAAATCGCGTGCAATCGAAGCTCGGGGTGAACTCCATGGATTCGCATCCGAGGTCCGGTTGGTTCGATATTTGGGTGGTTTATCGGCGCTACTGCGGTATTTTCTCTCTTCTTCCTAGGTTGTTCGGTTCGTTTTGGTTTGCTTGATTTGAATTTGATGTTCAATTTTATTCGATTAAGTGTTTTTTTGCGTTCTTGTATCTTTAAGCGGCTTTTTGGCGGCGAATAATTTGTGCTTTAATCCGAGATTTTTGTGCTTTTGCTTTTTAGGTTGATTGTTTTCTTCGTCAGATAGTTGTAGCTGAGAAAACTTGGGAAATTGAGCATGCAAATTTAGCTTTTTCTGTAAATATTGAAAAAAAAAATGCAAATGAAAAAGAAAGAAACCATATTTTGGATTTCAATGTCGGGCAGATTTGGCTAAGGATTTGGAGCTTGAGTGGACCTCCTTTTTTTTTTTTTTAATTCTTTCTTGGAATAATGTTTGGATTCCTATATTTCAAATGCTGATAGTTATTGAAATTCTTTGGTCTTTTTTAGTTTTAATGTTTATCTTTTTGGTCTTGTGACTGTTTTGATGCTTTCCCGTGATCTTCCGGTTGAATTTATGATGGTTCCAGATGTAATGGTTATTTTATTTTTTGTTAATTTGTGAATTTACCTTACAGATATCAAATTGGGAAATGTTTATTTACAAGGAGAAGAAGGTTATGGAGAAACTGCTGAATCACAAATGGGTCAATGTACAAGGGAAGCATTGGCTCAGCTTTCGCAACTAGTAGAGTCAAGTCAGGCAGATGAAAGGTATCCATATACAAGCCATCACTGCATTACTTTTTGAACTTGAACCATTTTAATGGTCATCGTATTCATATATATTTTTTTTAAGGACGAGCTGATCGGTAATATGATACTGATCAGCTCGTCAATCTATTAATATTCTTTTCTCTCTTAACTAGAGTTTTAATGGTCTTTTAATTTGACAGGATAATTATTTTTGATGAAATTTATAAGCTCATGTCACGACTTGACTTGATGGTAAGATTTATGTTGTTCTTTCACTGTTAAGCTCTTCTATGAGTGCTCTCCTTACTCTTGACTGCTTTGTTTGTCCCCTGACTTGTGATCAGCATGTTGCCGTTCTCTCTCTTAATTATAATTTTCAAGCTTAATTTAGTAAATGGTTCGTTTTTCTCCTTTGCAGACAGATTTTTCTGAGTTCTCGTGCTTCTATGATTTTGTTTTCTTTATATGCCGTGAAAATGGTCAAAAGAACATCAGTAAGTTTATTCCCCGTTTCTGTGTTCTATCTCAAAAATATCTGTGTCTTTTTCTTTCTTCCTTATTTAAAGATTCAGTTTGATATCTATGTTGAAAACATTATTTCACAGATATTCTAGTTGACGTTTCTTATTTTCATCTTTGTTATTTGCAGCTGTAAAAAAGGCTGTTGGTGCATGGGGAATAGTGTTGTCTGGGAGGTTTCGATTACTTAATCAATGGTGTGACTTTGTTGAGGTATGATGATTTTTTGATTCTAATGCTTAATGTTTTCTCTGTTTTTTTACCAGTGCAGAAATCATACGGAGCCCCAAATAGTAGGGGTATTATTAGTATTAAGCCATGTGGTTCTAGATTTTTTTTCCATTTAAAATATGAAAGTTGATGCTGCACTGGTTGGAGTCTTGGAGTGACTTCATTTGGAATATTTGATAGTTTAAATTTCTGAATACTAGATTAGCTTATCTTGTGATTTGCTAATTGTATTGCATTTGACATTATTTGAAGTATTTTTCTCTTTTTATGGTAAATTGTTTGTGCAAATGTCTGCTTGCCTGTGTACTTGCTTCTTTTTGGAAACTAATATTCGTAGATCCTTGTAGAAAAATCAGCGGCATAATATCTCCGAGGACACGTGGAGACAAGTTTTAGCTTTCAGCCGTTGTGTACATGAAAATCTGGAAGGTTATGATCCAGAAGGTATTAATTTCTCTCCTCCTCTTACCTAATTACTGACTAAATTATCTCTTCTACTACTTCATTTTCATTGGTCCTGGGCTGTTCAGTATAGATTTGGTAGCTCAGAATACTTGGATAGTTGTTAGTCAAGTAGGACAAATCTCAAGTTGAACAAGATGTCTTGGAGACTAATAAACAATTCTTTTTGCAGGAGGATATTCTAACTTGTATGTTCCTTCGGAATTTTTATCTTTCTTACCATTGCATTTTGTTGTAATTGACAGTAAATTGCTCTTTTCATTGCTACAGGAGCCTGGCCTGTTTTAATAGACGACTTTGTTGAGCATATGTACAGGTTTGATATTTTATTCCCATAGGAACATGTTCCCTTTATTTTACATGTGCTGAATTTGCGTTTTCCATTATGTATTTTTCCTTAGTGTTAGTGTGTGGTTCACGTGGTAGTTGCGAGATTTTAGTTTTTGAAAGGCTAAACGAAAGAAAACTGGGCATGGATTTATACCCACTTGTCGGAAAATCACCTTCGTAAGATATAAAGTAAATGAGGTTGAAGAAAGACAAAAATACACTACTGCCAATGGAGATTATTAATGGGAGAATATTTTCATTTCTTTTATGTTTGAGTGGTGAAACTTGAAGAACCCGCTCTTACAATGTTGGAACGCTGCATCACATTAGGCTAATGCTTCGTGTATGACTTTTATTCTAAAATGTCAAAGTGTAGACTGTAGTCCTATATGTGGATATTTATTAAAGATGCGAAAAAGCAATTAGATGGATATCTTTTGAAGTCGTGTGAGGCAGAAATTTGAGGTTAAGAAAAGTGCTTGTAGATATTGGTACTCTGACTATCACCCTTTGTTTTGCATCTCAGATTCTAAATGTCCAATGCATCTTTCATCTTGCAGGGTCTCCGGATCTAACGCAAATCCCAACTGTTTCTGTAAATGTGGCGAGTCCGAATCCCAGTCATGTGCATATGATGACTCACTTCCAGGTCTATAATTTAATTTTCTTTTTTGGCACAAAACCCTGACATCGTGTGTTAAAAATTTTAAATTTAAAAAAAAAAAAATTCTGATTATGTTTGAGAACTTGAGGTTTGTTGCAGGATTGAAAAGCTTACCTGGCTTGAAAAGGAAGTCCCTCGAGGACCTCAATAAAGGTGATTTGGGATCCTTAATTACCATCTTCCCGGCCAATACCAACCTAAATCCTGTAATGAGTTTTAAGAGAAACAGGCTGATGTCGTACAGAACCGGAAACCGGGAGGATGAGAATATGGAAAACGACAGCATGGATGTCAGTAGGTGTAATGGTACTTTGAATGCTTCCACCAGGTCTCCTTGTGCCATTGAAGGTTGTCTCTCAGAGGGCTTTGCAGGGCTTTTTTCAACGCGCTCGTGTTTGCAGTTTAAACCGGACAGGCGAGTTTCCTTTGCACAGAGACAGAGACCGAGACCCTCCAATGCTGAAAATGTCTTACAGAGACTGATATAATTTTGCTTGTTTGTTTTTTATGTTTTTCGTTTCGTTTTATTATTTTTATTTCACTTATAATCTGTTCTCTACGTTTGTTATTGTTTGTTTTTCCCTTTATTCATTCTTGGAAATCTCTGTTACTGGTGTGAATATCTTCGATGGCCATTTGATGAAAAAGCCAATAAAAGATTTGGTTGTGCGTTTGGGCATCGATTGAGAAACATGCATGTTGTTTTTGTTTTCGGACTTTGGTCGTTTACTCAGAACTTGGCACTTTCAAGACATGATGCGGTTTCTAAATGCAACTTCTGGACAACGTTGTTTTGTGAGATCGTTGTAGAAATTATGTCGTTTTCGAGGTCATCTCATTACTTTCGGTTTTTCATAACATCGTTTTCGCTAAATAACGTGGTTTCTTGTTTCCGAGATGATGTGATGTCGTCCCTCAAAATGGCCTTGTTGTATTGTATTTTTCTTAACTTTGCTCTAATTACATCATTCTGTGCATCTCCTTCAAGAGCAACTGAATTCCCACTAAAATTGCCAAGCCTCGTGTACATGAGAGATGCACCAGACATCACACTTTGGACTCGAAGAATAGCTAGGAAGAAGTTCGAAGTCTCTGTCTGAGCAGCGGTTGAAGCTGAAGGCAAGTGTTGAACGACGTCGACAACAAATTTGGGATCCATCTGTTTTGTAGATTTGAACATAAATTTAAAATTTTTGTGAAGAGAAAATATGGTAGAAACAGAGGTTTTAATTATATTCAAACTTATGAAACAAACTAACGCTTGAATTCCAAATCTCTCACTTCCTTGGAAGGTTTTGATGCTAAAGAAGTGCCCATTCCATTCAAACATTGGGGTTGCTTGTGTTTGTTAGATGCTGTCATTTTAAGAGACGTGTCGTTTTTTTCACAAAATTGTTCTCTTTTAGTGTTGACTCGTCTTTTTAGCAAGTAAGATGCTTTGTTTTCTCAATGTTTTTGATTTTACAATGTTGTCGTTTTCAAAGTGATGTTTTATGTCAATATTATCCTTTTTCTGTCTTTTCCTTGTGGTTTCCATAATGCGATTGTCTTACTTTGGTTATATGCTGTCGCTTTGGAGCTGTTTGTGCGTGTATGCATTTCCCCCCCCCCTAATCCGGTCCCAAAATGATGTCGTTTGACGTTAATTCTGTCTTCTCCAATATCGTGTTTTGTAATTTCTCTGTTTTTCAGTTCTTTTCAGAAGAACGTTTGACGTTAAATTCTGTCGGTCAGCTACATGTTAAATTGCAAAACTTGGTTCAGCTTGGTCATAGCACAGATTAAATTACCCATTTAAACCCGAAATGGGTTATGTTTTATACATAATAGTCTTTATTATATTCACAAGAATCATATTCTAAGATGGTCCCATTTTTTTTTTCATTCGATCCAAATTTCCTGGTTGGTTTCGCTTGAAATATTGCATTTGTGACTACAAGAAAAGTTTCTTTTTAGACTTGACGTTACATAAGAGGGTGCAAACATTATTTACCTAAAAATTTCTTCTACAAGAGCCAAGAAAAATGCTTGGGACACCACAAGTGCTAAACAATATTACTAATAAAAGGTAGGCCTTGACCGTGGGTTCCATCTCGTGTGATCTACCTTTTATTAATGGGTGATGCTCAACACTACCGGTATCCATTAACACCGTCCATGAGCCACACATCCTCTCAGAAAGTTGGGAGCTTTGTTAAAAACCCACAAGTCGAACAACATAACCGGCATAGACTCGTCACCATTGGTACTTTGCAGCCACAAGGACCTCCTCATAGTTCTCAGCAGCTTTATCCCAACTAAGGTCTTGCATCATTCCTCGTCTCTGGAGTCCTTCCCAACTCTTCTTGTAGTCTCGGTAAGTACACAAACAGTTCCCTAACGCTTGTATCAGCTTGTGCGAGTCGGCACTGTCGAATGTCCAACCCAGTCCCGATTCTTCGAACGGATTGAAAGGCTGCACGGTGTCTCTCAGTCCGCCAACAGCATGAACCACCGGAACCGTGCCGTATTTCATGGCATACAGCTGGTTCAGTCCACAAGGCTCAAATCTTGATGGCATGAGTAAAATGTCAACTCCGGCGGTTATCCTGTGGGCAGTTTTCACGGAGAAACCGACCCATCCCTTGACTTTATCATGATACTGGCTTTCGAATTTCCTAAGCATCTGTTCCAAATCCGGCCTCCCAGTTCCCAACATGATTAGCTGCACATCCTGGCCCATCATCCATGGAATAGCCTCGGCTATGAGATCTACACCTTTCTGATGATCCAGTCTCCCGATGAAGCCAATGACGGGAACATCTGCACGAACGGGTAAACCCAGTTCCTTCTGCAATGCTGCCTTGCATTGAGGCTTGCCAGTTTGGAGCGTCTCGAGGGAGTAGTTTTTGTAACCATCTGTTGTAAGATGGACGTCATATTCTGGGTTCCAATCTTTTGTATCAATTCCGTTCACAATTCCCCTCAGTTTCCAGTCATTCTCATTGATGATCCCATGCAAACCCCAGCCGCCTTCAGGAGTTTTAAGCTCCCAGGCATATCCGTGGCTTACGGTAACAACACGGTCTGCTGTCTTTAACCCTGCTGCAAAGATATTGAAGTGTTCACCACCAACCGGATCGTACAATTTAAAAAGGTCAATGTAATGTTCAGGCAGATCCACAGATAAGAAATCATCAACTGGGCCCCGACCCTGGATACAAATGAATGCAAACTCAGTTTTGAAATTTCATTTTGTGCTAGACTTTTAGTATTACATGATGGAAACATATATTTTATTTGAGAAGAAATAAAAATTAAAAATTAAAAAATCGACATATGGCTAATAACGCTTCTGGTTTTCCTGTAGAATTACGCAAATTGTGGGTTAACAAACAGACGTTCTGCTTATATTAACGGGAATTCATCGAATAGGAACGAACCTGATGAGCTATGTTGTGAATTACAAGTGTTGACCTCGCATATTTCATTAAACCTTGATCACGATAATATGCCTTCAAATACACTGGTAAAAGCGCTGTATGCCAATCATTTGCTATAAATGCCAAGTTTCCATCTCCATAACAGACACCACCGCATGGAACATACCAAGGGACCTGAAAGTCACCACATTATCTTCATCACATCTAAACACATACAAGTGCACATAAACGATATCCTCACCACATTAATATGAAGTTTGGGACGTAAATACAGAGTCATAGCTACTAATCTGGTCACAAATAATCACTTGAGTCTTCTGTTCTTCCCTTCTACATGAAACGAATTATGATTTCAATTTGAGGTGCAAGCAACATTAGATGATTCTTGCCCCTATTCTTTCTGAATTTTAACAATCTTCGACTACAATATTCTGTGTATGATTTCCGTAATTGTAGCAATTAGTATTAACTGTAAATATTCTGTCTTAGTCTAATTATGGTAAATATTCAGCTATATTAGATATTGTAAACATCCTTGTATTTAGATTTTCTAATAGAGAAGATTATTCTTTCATTACAGCAAAGACCTAGGTTTTATTCCTTCTAATATCTTTTATGGTATCAGAGCTAAAAGGGTATTAGCAAGTTGAACAAAACCATGTCGGGAATGAGCAGAGAATCCGAATATGAGGTACCACCGGTTTTACCTCAATCGATCTCTAAAATTGTTCCTGCTGTAACCGTTGAAAATACTTCTCATAACCTTCAAATCACCACACAGAAACTGAATGGAAAAAACTTCCTTCAATGGTCTCGCTCCGCTGCCATGGTGATAAGGGGAAAAGGAAAAATCTCCTATGTTGATGGCTCCTTCCCTCGACCACCAGTGGATGATCCATCGTACACAACATGGGATTCAAACAATTCCTTAGTTATGGCATGGTTAATCCATTCCATGGAGGACGATATCGGCGACACGTATTTATTCTATTCCACGGCGAAGGAGATATGGGATGCTGTGGCTCTCGCATATTCAGATCTTGACAACTCCTCCCAACTGTTTGAGATTCGAAACCGAGCACGTAATCTTCGCCAAGGAGATCTTGATGTCACCCAATATTTCAGTGCCCTGAGAAAGTTATGGCAGGAAGTCGATCTATTCCAATCCATCCCTTGGAAAGATCCCGGAGATGCTATTCTCTTCAAGAAATTCGTCCAAAAGGATCGTGTCTATGATTTTCTGGCAGGTTTGAATAAGGATCTTGACGAGGTACGGGGACGCATTCTCGGGCTTCGACCTTTACCGTCAATTGATGAGGTGTTTGCGGAAGTTCGACGCGAGGAATACCGCAGAAAAGTCATGCTTGGCGAATCTGCTCTCCTTTCAGCCGACTCATCTGCACTAGCTGCGACTCGTCCAGTCTCTTCTCGGCCTAATTCCCAGAAGAATACTTCATGGTGCGACCATTGCAACAAATCTTATCATACGCGTGATACTTGCTGGCTTCTCCACGGTAAGCCAGAGAACTGGGTGCCCAATCGTCTTAAGAAAAAGGGTCCCCAACCTCAGGCTGACCATTCCAGTACCGTCACCCTCACCAAATCACAAGTTGATCACCTGTGCAAACTTCTCTCCGGTTCCTCTGCATCGAGTACATCTCTCATGGCACAGTCCGGTACACCAGACAATACTAAGGCAGCCATTTCAGGTGCGCAATGGATTATCGACTCCGGTGCTACAGATCATATGACCGGCAACTCTCATTTTTTCCACAGCTATTGTCCTAGTTCTGGCCAAAACCGGGTCCAACTTGCTGATGGCAGTTTCTCTACCATAGCCGGCAAAGGGACTATTAAAATAACTCCTCACATTATTTTGCAGAATGTGTTACACGTGCCAAATTTGACCTATAACTTGATTTCAGTTTGTCAATTGACACGTGATCTGCCTTGTGGTGTTCAATTTTCTAAATCTTCTTGTGTTTTTCAGGACTTGAAGACGGGGAAGAGGATTGGCAGTGCTAGAGCTCTTAATGGACTTTATCTCCTTTCGTTTGCTCAGCCCGTGAGTAGTCCAGTTTCTCCTTCCGTGTGTCTTTCGTCATTAGCCCTTGAGAAACAAATAATGTTACTTCATTTTCGTCTTGGACACCCAAGTTATAGTTATATGAAAAAATTGTTTCCTTCCCTATTCATGAATAAAAATTCTGTTTTTCAATGTAATGTTTGCCAACTCGCAAAACATACACGTTCATTCCTTCCATCTCAAAATTATCGTCCGTCATCACCATTTACACTAATCCATAGTGATATCTGGGGTCCTTCGAGGGTTAATACTCTAGCATCTCACAGGTGGTTTATAACCTTTATCGATGATCATACACGAGTTTCTTGGGTGTATATTCTCAAAGAAAAATCTGATGCATGTAAAATTTTTAAAGATTTCTACCAAATGGTTCAAACCCAATTCAACACAAAAATTAAAATACTTCGTACAGATAATGGTACGGAATATTTCAATTCTATTTTGGGTGATTTCTGTAAGAATCATGGCATCTTACACCACAGTTCGTGTATCGACACACCAAAACAAAATGGTGTTGCCGAACGAAAAAACCGACATTTGCTAGAGGTTGCCCGTTCACTGATATTCTCTACCAATGTTCCTAAATATTTTTGGGGGGATGCTGTTTTAACGGCCTGTTATCTGATTAACCGTTTACCTTCTAAACTTTTGAACTATCAAACACCACTTGATTATTTCTCCTCACTCTATCCGGCGTATAGATCTTTTTCTACTCTTGAGTCACGTGTGTTTGGTAGTGTTGCCTTTGTACATGTTCCAAGTGTCAATCGTTCCAAACTTGATCCTCGGTCTCTCAAATGCGTTTTCCTTGGTTATTCCCCAACAAAAAAAGGGTACAAATGCTACAGTCCTGAAAAGAGAAAGTATTTTGTATCCACTGATATTACATTCTTTGAAAATCAATCTTTTTTCCCAAAAAATCCGCCTCAGGGGGAGAATACGGGTGAGTCATATTTTTGGGAACATTTTAGAATTGGAAAAGATGTAGCCATGTTACCATTTTCGGATACCAAATCTAGTTTCCAAAATCAGGACAACGACCTTAATTCTTGGGAATATCTTTGGGATTCTACTCCTAATCTGCCTCCTTCTCCTCCGAATCTGCCTCCTCCGAATCTGCCCCTCCAAATAGAAAATCCTTCTCAAATCTCAAATCAATCCTTGACCAAAACAATCGATAGGGAAAAATGTGATTTGCCTAAAACCCTTGATTCTTCCAAATCTGTCCAGCTGGGTCCCAATTTTGAGTCTACCATTACACCAAAACAAAAGGATCTGTTGACTTACTCACGGAAGAAAAAACAAAAGGGGGAAAAGGAAATCAAGACTCTAAGCTGCCAAAAATCACCCTCTTATTCGGGTCAAGAAAAACAGGATTTGGAAAGCCTTGTTATGCTGAAAAAGGAAACTGAAAGCTGTACAAAACATCCCATTTCAAACTTTGTGGGATATGGCCATTTACGTGGGCAGTTTAAATCATTTGTGGCAAACTTATCAAGTGTAGAGATTCCAAAATCTGTTGATGAGGCCATGAAGAAACCGGAGTGGAGGAGTGCTATTCTAGAAGAAATCCGAGCTCTTAAAAAAAATAAGACATGGGACGTTGTGGAGAAACCAAACGGAAAAACAGTGATCGGTTGTAAGTGGGTATTTACTGTTAAGTACAATTCAGATGGTACTCTTGAACGGTATAAAGCAAGGTTAGTAGCAAAAGGATATACACAGACGTATGGTGTGGATTATCAAGAAACTTTTGCTCCAGTTGCTAAGATTAATACTGTTCGTGTTCTCTTGTCTATTGCCGCCAACCTAGATTGGCCGTTACAACAGTTAGACGTAAAGAACGCGTTTTTGAATGGAGAGCTAGAGGAAGATGTGTACATGGAACTGCCACCGGGATTCAATCAAGAAGGCCAAGGCAAAGTCGTGAAACTACGTAAGTCTTTGTATGGGCTTAAACAGTCACCTCGGGCATGGTTTGATCGCTTCATGAAGACAATCAAGAAGCACGGATATACACAAGCTCAAGCGGATCATACACTATTTTTTAAACATCATGGTGACAAAGTAGCTATTCTAATAGTGTATGTGGATGATATTATTTTAACAGGGGATGATGTTGAGGAGCTGGCACGGATTAAAAAGGGTCTAGCAGCTGCCTTCGAGATGAAAGATTTGGGTAAGCTTCGGTATTTCCTTGGCATGGAAGTCGCCAGAAATCGAGAAGGAATATCTGTCTCGCAGAGAAAGTATGTCCTTGATTTGCTGAGTGAAACCGGAATGTTAGGGTGCAAGCCTGCAGAAACGCCTATGGATCCCAATGTCAAGCTCAATAGCCACGGCAACAGTGTTCCGGTTGACCGCGGAAGATATCAGAGGTTGGTAGGCAAACTGATTTATCTATCACATACGAGACCAGATATTGGTTTTGCAGTAAGCTATATAAGTCAATTCATGCATACACCCACCGAGGAGCATATGGCAGCTGTTATTCGTGTGTTGAGGTATTTGAAAGGAACTCCTGGAAGAGGCTTATTATTCAAAAAGGCTTCTAATCGTGGAGTTGAGGCCTACACCGATGCAGATTGGGCTGGTTCTAATACAGATAGGAGATCAACTTCGGGATATTGTTCGTTTGTGTGGGGCAACTTGGTCACGTGGCGTAGCAAGAAGCAAGCGGTGGTTGCAAGGAGTAGCGCAGAAGCAGAGTTAAGGTCTTTAGCTCATGGTCTATGCGAGATTTTGTGGTTGAAAAATCTGCTCAATGAACTACGACAGCCTCTACAAGAACCCTTGAAGCTTTACTGTGATAATAAGGCTGCCATTAGTATCTCACATAATCCCGTCCATCACGACAGAACAAAACATGTTGAAGTAGACCGCCACTTTATCAAGGAAAAGATTGAAGACGGCACTGCGTGTATCGTGTATATTCCAACGTCAAACCAAGCTGCAGATATTCTCACAAAGAGTCTCTGGAAACCTACCTTTGAGAAGTTGATTGACAAGCTTGGACTATGCAATATCTATAGTCAAGCTTGAGGGGGAGTGTTAGGATTTCCGTAATTGTAGCAATTAGTATTAACTGTAAATATTCTGTCTTAGTCTAATTATGGTAAATATTCAGCTATATTAGATATTGTAAACATCCTTGTATTTAGATTTTCTAATAGAGAAGATTATTCTTTCATTACAGCAAAGACCTAGGTTTTATTCCTTCTAATATCTTTTAAAAGTGCTGCATAATTGTTCAGTAAAAACTCAGTTCTCCTACACATGATCAGCTTAAATGGGCAATCGACAGATGTACCTCAACAGCAGCCCTGCAAAACAACGCGACGCGTTTCAAAATCTCCTGCAACATGAAACTAAACCCATGTGAGGTTTGGTTACTTAGAAATGAAAATAATAACAGCTTAATGTTTTAAGCTAGAGTTTAGGATAGTTGGGCTTGAGCTATTACAATAAGAAATCATGTAAAATAAAGTGAAACTTTTCCTATAGGTGTACCATCAACGCACCCCCTAGTTCCGTACAAGTGCAAGCACAACTTTTTGTCGACTACAAGACACATAAGCTAGTTTTCTTATGCGCATCTAATTAATCCTTAAAAAATTTGGTGGGCAATGACAGGCTTTTCTACGGATGGCCACACCAAAGGAGGAGGAGATTTGTAATTATGCTAACATAAACCACAATTAAAGATAGTTTAGACAGAAATACAAGAATTTAAAAACTTGGTGGCAGTTGCTTATGATAATTCCTTTATTGATCATTGCAAATTTCACTCGCTACCAGATTAAGTCAAAGCTGATTATCTTCAAGCAGTATGCAACTAATTGAGGCTAACAGAGCAAGAATAGATATCTCACCGATCGATCTCCTCCATATATATCTTTCTCTCTACTGCGAAACAGATGATGGCAGTCGATGAAAACAAAATCTACTCCATCAATATAGGCGTGGAAGTATGTTACTTCAAGATCCTGTAAAGTAAATTGTCATTACAATGAGAAAAGTGCAATATTACCTTTTAATAGGATTAAAGGTAATGACAATTAATTTTGTAACGATTATGCACCTGTCCATTTACTTTATATCTTTTCCGTACTCCAGTATCTCGAGCATCAGCATAGTCACCATAGCGAGGTGCCACAACCTATGAGAGAAAGGAAAAGTTAGGCGACTTAGAGAAAACAAATAAATAAATCTTGCTCCCAAGAGCCATATCAAAGTAAATCAGGGAGGAATTAGGAGTTATGATCAAAGACTGAGTTAAAGAAAGACACCTATAGGTTAGTGCAATTCCAGATATTTCTTTCGTCTTTTACATTTTACATCAAGGTAATGCTTTAAGGCTAAAAGATACTTGCAAAGGGAACAGCTAGGCTGGTGGCAAAAAGGCCGGTTATTCTAAATATACGTACCGCTTAACCTTTAGACCAGAAATCTCAATCAGTTCTATAGCTCTAACTTCCGGAATGATATTCCCCCATTTAAATATTAAAAGGAGGAAGACATTACCATAACCCGATGTCCACGCCGAGCCAAAGCTTTGGGTAAAGCCCCAGCAACATCTCCAAGCCCACCTACAAGATTCATTATATCAGTTTCTAAATTATGAAATCACGTTCTCATGCATATAAACAACACGCACACTAACAATAATTTTGGATTTGTTTTCTCAAACATATGTCTAATAGAACGATAGCAAAGTTTGATTTACCATGAAATAAAGGACTGACAAACTTGATTAGTTATTACAGAAAGAAGAAAAACTTTTCACTAGTTATAAATGATTCTGGCTGTGGAATGCGGGGTATAAATGAAGGTCTTTAGGTCTGTTGCAAAGGAGTTGAGACATGCTGTGCTAGAAATAGTTTTTATAGATGTCCTCCCGTTCAAGAATATGGGCACAAAATATATTACCTGTTTTTGACCATGGAGCACACTCCGCAGCTACCAATATGATGTTCATGACATTCGGCCCGGCCAAAGGAGGGGGTTTTACTATTTCTTTTTCAGCATTGTCTTTCTCATCTCCAACTACTTGCGGACTTGGTTCTTCCAAATTTACATTCTTTTCATCACTGAGTGTAGAAGCATTAGAGATACTTGAAAGAAAAGGTGGAAGCAGATCAGACCAATTTTTTCCCGAACTAGTTTCTTTTTTGACAGCTCCCGAACTAGTTTTCTTCAACTGTTTGATAGGAGCAACTTGTGTAGGCACTTTTTCTTTGGATAGATTTTTATCAGGAGTGCTGATCTCTTCATTTACCACCTTGAAACTTGGTTCTTCCAAATCTATGCGCTTCTTGACTTCAAGAGTAGAAGCATCAGACTTACTTGAAAGAAAAGATGGAAGCGGATCAGACCAATTATTTTCTTTTGATAGATCTTTTCCATATGTACTCTCGCTTTCACCAATCTTTCTGTTAGCAGAGGATGGCAAGGTTTCTGGCTTCTGATCATTAGTAGAGCGGGCATAGGTGCTTGAAAAAACAAAAACATTTTTATTCTGATCTTCAACAGTTTCATTATCGTCAGCGATCTGTGTATTAAGGATAGAGTTCTCTCCTTCGTCATAAGAAGAGTCATCTTCTCCTGACTCAATAGTACTGCTTTTTATAGATGAAACCAATTTTCTTCTTTCTGCAATCTGAAAAGTGAAAAACATGAGGGGGAAAAAAAAAAAAGAAGAATGGTTGCTACTAAGAAATGAATCAAGTAATTGGAAAAGGAATTTCATTAACCGTAATCGTTAACACTTTAAATAAGCCACGTTTAACTTAAAAAATTATAAATAAACGGCGCACACATTTTTCCTTACTGACAAACAAACTATGCATCAACTGACAAAGAAAAGTATTTCTTCTGTGTAATTTAATGCCTTTGCCTACATGTTAATGAAATATACACATAATAGAGGACGGAGAAGATGAAGAAGCATGAACTAGATTTGTGTAAATGAGGAGAGATAACCATTTCCACAAATAAATGAATTAGGGAGGTGTCATTTGTATAAAAAAATTTATTATATGAAAATAAACACACAAATGAGTTAAGATACTTCGAATGTGTTTGGTGCATTGAACTAGATAAAGGTTTTACTTAAGTTTGGATTGCATTCAATTATACTTTAACATTCTCCAATATTTGGTTCAACAGATTCGATTTTGTTACATTCTAGTGTAAACTTAATAATAATAATAAATCGTAAGTATTGAAATACTCATATATAAGAACTTTTAATTGTTTTAGATATAAGAACTAACCAAAAAAAAAAATCTATAAAGTTGGATTATAGGCCTTGCAAAAGGGATAATAATCCCATGGAAATGTGATTATTTTACTCCCATGATCAACTTTGATATTGCACAGTAATAATTCTGTAGAAAAATCTAGCTCAAAAAAAAAAAAAAAAAAAAAAAAAACCCAGACACCAATTTGGTTCTCTAATTATCCTTTTAAAGGGTATACGACAATTTCTTTTGCTTTTGTTTCTACTTTCTACTCCATTAAGAAGTCTAAAAGAAGCCCATTTCTTTTTCCTAACCAAAAAGAAAAAGAACGTACAATTAAAAAAAAAAAAAACAGGAAACAAAAGATGAAAAAACTTGAAAGCAAGTAAGAAAGTAGTACCTGTTGAAGCAAGTTTCTTTGGATAGCGAGAACTTTCTTGCCCTTCTCAATGTTGGCCCCAAGCGTCTCTTCAGAAGATTCATCGTCGGCCTCTTCAAACCCGCCCCTTCCGATCGCCCTCAGAGCCTTTTCATTCTTCTTCCTTCGAAATCGCAACACTGAAGAAGAAGAAGAAGAAGAAGAAGAAGAAGAAGAAGAAGAAGAAGAAGAACAGCTGTAGAGAGAGCTTCTCGGGAGATTCCCAAAGAACAAGAATCTTGGTCGCCAGTGAAGGCTCTTGTTGGTGGTGGTGTCCGAGATAAAAGGCAGAGTCGACCCTCCTCCTATGGAAGCCATGGCGAGCGAGGAACGATTTGCTCGAGTTTTCAGGAGTTTGAACTCAGTTGGGGTGGAAAATGGGAAGGACCCAGTTGAGGAAATCGGGAGAGGAGAAGAACCCAGTTGAGGAAATTGTGGTTGAAGGTGAAATGAGATTATGAGAATAAAAAGGAGCAGAAACCAGGGACAAACACATCAAGAAAATGCAAAAACAAAAAATTAAAAAAAAAAAAAAAAGAGGTTGTTGGATGGGTCCCTCAGGAGGAGGAATCATAAGGGAAGTTTTGAAATTCAGATTTTTTTATGTAAATTCCTGAACAGAGGAGTGGTTCTTTCTCAATATTTGTATGTTCATCATCATCACACACTGTCACTCTCTCTCTCTCTCTCTCTTGCTTTCTCTCTCTAGCTAGCCACCACAAATCTCTGAACTCTCTCTCTTCCTCTCTCTCTCTCTCTCTCTCTCTGTTTCTGTTTCTCTCTCCTGTTTGCCAAACGACAAGAATGCTGCCAAAAACGGTGGAGTGTGGGCCTGGGCTTTTTGATGAGGCCCTTGACTAAGGCCACTTATTTTCATGAATTTTTTTGATTGCAAAATATTTGAGAGATTTTTTTATTAAAAAATTATCATTCAAATAAAAATTAAATATAAATATTAATATCAAAGATAAAACAATCTTATGATACAATAGACTTAGCTTGCATTTGGTATTATATCTCAAATTTAAATTTTTCATCTTAATTTTATCTTTTTCTGAAAAGTCAATAAAAATTATAACTAGTTTTTAAAAAGTCAACCATCTTAAATTTAAAAATTTTAATTCAAACCGGTTTATTAAATACACCATTAATTTTTTATTAAAATTAATTCAATAAGAAAAATATGATAAAACTCAATAAAAAAGACATAAATTAAGATATGATAACGAAAAAATTCTTCGAATTTCTCGATAATCTTTTAATCGAGTGTGTACAAAAACCCTTGTTAATATTCTAAAGATTTTGAGACCGTTCACGTTCTGTTTTGTTTTCCACTTATTGAAAACGTGTTCTAGCACAAAAGCAAAACGACAAAATAAGATAGTAGAAGAAAAACGACAAAAACTAGGGAGTTGAAAAGTGTTGGCGTCATGAAAGGCTCATCGCTTCTGATGGCATTCTATTTATCTAAATCTAGAGGTGAATATTCACCAATATTTATTGCAATAGAAAATTTTTTTTATTTGGAAAATTTTACAACAAGAAATGAAAAAAAAAAAAAAAAAAAGGTTTTAACTTATCTCTCACTTCCATAGAACCATGCACGGAGTTAAGTGGGAAATGAGTCGTGACACGTTTTTAAAAAAATTGTTAATTTGACATATAAGTTTTGTTCAATTTTTTAAAAGTGTCTCTAATAAAAAACTTTTTTTTTTTTTTTTCAAATGCAGTTCTCTTATTTCTTTCTCGTATTATGATTATTTTTTAAAACCTATCAAATAAGTCAATAGTATCCCAACCGAAATAAAATTATGGTTCCGTCTTTGCATAAATGCATACACACCACAACCTTCCGACATGGGAGAAAGAAGATAAGTCGTCTTATTAATATTAATTTTCTTTTAACTTCATCTAATATTTAAAACGTGCTACAGATAGGCACTCATAACTGTAAAAGGCTAATTTTTATTTTTAGAATTTTTTTTTATTGAGAAAAAATTTCCTCTTCCTATTTGATCACGTGAAAAGGCTGGGGCCTATGTGGGGGAATATTTTCCAATAAAGAAAGGTTATTATCGTTGTGGCTGTCCATTAGCTTTTTAAGAAATAATTGTGGTTCTCAATTCTAACAAATGTTTGAAACTATGAAAGGAAAGAACCTATGAAATAAAGTTTTTTGGTCTTTTTTATTTTGAAAATGGAAATTGTATTCCAAATAAAAGTCTTCCATTGTTCATTATATTAACTTTTCAGCTTATCTCTTAACCAAAAAAGAGGCAAAAAGGTTTTTTTTTTAATTAAAAAAAACCAAATTCTTTAAACCAAAAAAAAAAAAAGGGTGGGAGAATGAAAGGCAAAAGGTGATGACTTGGAGTGGAGTATGTGACTGTTAGTGTATATTTCCAATATAGTTAATTAAAAGTCACATATTACTTCTTGAAAAATCGTAGTAAATTGTAATTTACGAAAATAATTAAAGTAAATAGTCATATTTCAAAATTTTTAATAAATAATAAATTTACGAGGTAAATGAAATAGATAACCATATAATTTATTAGATAAATAACATATTTATAAGATATAAATAAATAATTTATCTCATAAATTTATTATCCATTAGTATTCACTCTAAATATTTTAAAACACATTATATACTTTGATTACTTTCTGCTATTTATTTCTTTCTCCTTATTTTTTCAAACAAGCAAATACTTTGGAAATATACACTAACAATCATCCCTTTGATATTAAGTGAAGCTTCTTTGGATTTCCAACTTTGAGCAGCCCATTCACAACAAAATTGGCCAAAAATTTTTTAAAGGAAAAGAGAGAGATCCATATTGGAGAGGCAAAGAAGTATCTGAAAACTGTATAGTTCTAGATTTAGCTTGAGAGGATTACATTAACATGTGTATATAGACTTTAATTAAACATGCAAATCTTGATGCACAAAGCAACAAAATATTTTTATTTATTTATTTATATATTTTTTTTGGCTGTCATTTTTCCCTTGTCACAGATGAATCTTCATATAGTAGTTGGTTAAGGTGGGAACAAAGGATAAGTAGAAGCCCTCACTAACTTTCCATGTTTGAACTCAATATTGTCTAGCTTTTCTTGGCACCACTTGAGTTGGGATGAGGAAATCATTGCCATTTGGAGTACCCTTGAAACCAGCTTCATGTCTATCATTGTGAACAACATCTCTTTTCTTTCAGACTCCTCCATATCATGATTCACTATCCTCTTCAACAAACACCTCTTCTTCCCTTGTAAATCTTTCAACCACAGTTTGTTCTTTAAGAAAGTCAAATAGCTTCGATCAGTTTTTTTTTTTTTTTTAATTTTTTTAATTTTTAAAAGATCATGCCCTTTATCAGAATTAATGTAATCTTTTATGTTTACTTTTAAGAAAAATCTCAACCGATAGGGTCAAATGTGATTGATTTGAAATTCATTGGATAAAACGAGAATTTTTAAAATTAAAGCAACAAAAGTGAAAATGACCTACCCGCGGAAGCTACTTTTATTTTTATTTTTTAAGTTTCATAATAGAGTACGGTTATTTGGATTTACCTTTTGGAGTCGCTTGGTGAGATCAGTTAGCAGCTCAAGATCTCTTGGGTCTTCCACAGGTGGTAAAGCCCATGGAGAAGTTGCGATTTTCCACCAAGACTTTTTGGTCATTTCGTCTGTTTTCACAAACACCCAGAAGGCTTCTATGCATTCCTCTATGCCCCTCAAAACTCCTTTCACATTTGTCCCTTGTCCTTTCATATCTTCCCTATTCTCCTCCATCAACCCCTTAACTAAAAAAAAAGAAAGAAAAAAAGAAAGGCTAGATGTTTGTTTGGATCATAAATTTGAAAGATAATAAATTTAAATTTATGTAAGAGAAAACATTGTAAAAACTTTTCGAATAGTGTCCAAAAAACGGACCATAAGTTTATAATTTATTCTCAAATAATTATGTGAACTCCTATGATAGTTTGTAAATAAAAAATGAGATAGAACCAAGTTCTTTCGTTGCAATAGCTAGGATATCATTGTTTTCAATCTTCCTTTGAAATTTCTAATGTCTCTTTCATTCAAGAGCATCCACACACACTCACACAATATATATATATATATATATATATGCCACTATTTTTATTCAAGTTGACACGAATACGTCTCCTAAGCAAGATGACAAACTTCTCTTAAACAATAATGTGCCCACTTATTATAAGGCAATAGGAAGGAAAAAAAAAAGGTGGGAACAGAATTGTAACAGATAACAACACATACAATTAGATGCATGAGAAAAACAAAATATATGTATATATATATGTGCTAATTTATACATGTATATTGAGAGGAGAAACACCAATCAATATAATAGTAGTGTGAAAAGTACCATGGGAATGGATAAACACTAAACTAATTATTCTCAATTCGTAGTAACTATCAAGTCTTTGGCCAATACATAGGACAAACTACAAAGAGTAGCCGAGGGTAATTTGAATTAAACAAGAAATATTAATTAATTATTGATTAATATTAATCGTTAAAAGAAATTATTATTATTATCTTACCTGAAAACTCAGGGACCTGAAGAAGACTTTTGAAAGAAAACCTGCCCTGGACAAAATTCAAAACTCTTGTTCCCTCAGAGTGTTCATTTTCCATGAATCTCTCTAGTAGAACTCGAAACTTTTGGAATTCAGCAAAGACATTGCTACAAAATATGTTGTTCTCAGAGGAACAGAATTCGATTTCCTTGACCTTTATGTACTGATGATGAAGAGCCTCCCATGACAAGCATGCTTGAGCCACATAAACCATCTCAAAGTCGCTCTCTACGCTTCTCAACAGCCGTCTTTTAGTCGTCTTGCTCCACGGTAGATGTAGAGCAACGCCGGTTTCGGTCATGAAAGGACTCGGAGATCCCAACTGCTTTTCTTCAATTGCACCTAAAATTGCCAAATTCAACCAATTAGAACTTCAACAATAAAATATGTCACATGAACTATGCAAATTTTTTTTTTTTTTTACTAGACCAAAAATACTATATGCTTGGAGATTATTAATGTGACTATATTCTAATTAGGCACAAATTTGATGGAAGGAGACCTACTTATTCCACATGTTCTGTCATAATTGAGTACATCGAACCAGCTCATTCTTTCATTGTATATCTTGTAGAATCCATCTGATTCCGCGCTTTCTTCTCTTTCAACAATTTGAAAATCGGAGGCAGAAGGCGCTGTTGGTGAATATTCATCTGTGTAGAGATCTCTATCATCCGAGTTGGAGCTGCTGAGGGGTAAAATTTGAAACTTTGGATATTCATCTGCTGTGAATGAGTTGGAGCCACAAAGAAAGTACTCATTATCTTCACCGGGACAAAACAGTGGTTCCTCCAAGTTTCCATTGGGAAGTGAATCTTGAGCGAAATCGGTCTGAATCTGAAGTGGAAATCCATTCGAATTTTCGTTTGTTGCGAACGAGTTGGAGCTGCACAACAAGTAGGAAGATCCCTCCATATTTTGATCCTGAGAGAGAAGAGAATCTTCTGCAAAACCAACTGCTTCTTCAAACACATCTTCCTCAGCTTCGAGTAGTTGTAACTTGTTGCACCGAACAGGCGCTGCAAGCGACTGCGTAAACGAATCGGAAATTCGATTCGAGTTAAATCTTGGTTGAGCATCAAAATACTGCTCAACCTCGTCTTCAACTTCACCCTTGAAAAATCTAGTGAATGAGAAAACAAAAATGACAAACTTTTTACAAAGACCAAATATGTACAAACAGATGACACAAAAGGTTCTGAGAGGAAATGCAAGTACAACTACAAGGCAGTGTTTTAGCAGTTTGAGCCAGAGGAAAATTTGGCAGAAAACAAGAATCAAGGGATGGATAAAGAAGCTCAGATAAAACCACTTCTGAAATCCATCTGGGATTATTACATTTTCAATGATAAACCAACAGGATGTTAGAAAAGCCATTCTTAACTTCTCTTGACTTCTACAAACAAATACACATATATTCTATTCCATATATATATATATATATGTATATGAGGGATTTGTGGGTAAATGATTTTTTTCTTTTTAAAGTTTTGTAATAATTGATGAAAGTTTTATAAAATTAAGAAAATGATTATTTTTCTTAAATATTCAATCAGTGATAGACTGTTTGATAAAATTAATTAATAATTAATCAGTGATTGATCATGATTGATATGATTAATCAGTAACTGATCAACGTAAATATAAAGTGAACTGACTGACTTACTAATTAAATTCAATCACTGATTAAAATTTTTTTAATTATTTATTTTAATAAATGTTTAAAAACTGTGTATTCATCTAACTTTATACGGGAATATATATATAAATATAAATATAAATATAAATATATATATTTTGGAAACACATTCTCTGTTAGGGAAAGAGGACCAGTTTAAAGGTAGCTCTTTTTTCAAGTATTTATGAGGTTTGGAAGTCGTTGAGAAACATCCACGAAAGAAGCAATAGTGGAATTCTTTTCTCCAATCACCAAAGAAAAATTTAATTTTTAATGGGTCAGAATGGATTTGATTAAATAATATTTTAGTTTTTTTTTTTTTTTTTCCTTTTCTTTTCAAGTTGGGGAAAACTTGTCAATACATATACCGTTGACCAAAATTTTTTTTTCGGTCACTATACTAAAACAAATATGTGACTTGGTTGCTTACTTGGATCCTATCCGGAAACAGAGTTAGAACTGGGATTCCCAAATCTCTGTCTCTGCTGAATTGCTTCATTTTACTGAATTTTTTAGACAACAGAATGGCAGAATGATATAATTTTAGGATTATTAAAAAAAAAAAGATAAAGGAAAAAGTCATCTAAGCCAACTCCTATGATTGGCTGTTGGGGAAGTGTTAGGACAGCATTACTATATTTCATCAAGTATGACCTTTATTATCATTATTTTGGTACCAAAATTTGACACTGAAAGCATAACAGTTTGTCCTAGGACAGAAGACCAAATCTTACATTACAAAATAATAATAATAATAATGGAATTGGGAAGGCAATATATGTCATTGGACATGCCTAACTTAACTTACCTCATATACGTGTGTGTGTCTATATATATATATGCACATATATATATATATATATATGTATAACACAAATTCAGTCAATGGCTTTCACAAACAAACTTTCTATTACCTAAGCCTTGTTAAATGAGATTAAGTACTACAACACATTCCAAAAGCCCACTTAAAAAGAGAAAGAGTCATATCCACTTATAAACACTGTAACAACTTAATAAATTAATGATGTGAGATAAATTTATAATCTGATTTTTTTTTTCATGTCTAACGTGTCATACAAATTGATATCAGTCTAAACCCATTATTGCCTACAACCTATAGTGCATGAAAATTGAGTTTGGATGGTATTTACTTTGTTGATTTGAAGATTTGATTCTAAAACAAGATTGAGTTCCAAAAAGTAAATAGAATTATAAAAGAACAAATTTCGAAAAGAAGAGTGAATGGTAACTAAAAGTCAAGGGTTAGTACTTGTGACTTGGTTTGTGTATTGGTCTTATTCTTGTTGCAGTATTCCAAACCACTCTTGTGGATAAATATGTGGAAGAAATGTTGATGGTCGATAATAGCTTTGTCTTCTGTCAAGTAATTGTCAAGCATATATATGCACTGACATCAGTTGAAAATTCACAGAAAAAACACAAAGCATGAATTTAGACTATTTTTATTTTCTTGAAAAAGTCCTCTCTTCGAGTTCACGTGTTGGGAACGCCATTCATTGTGAGAATGAATCTAGACTTTAAAATTACAATCTAAGTTTTTTTTTTTTTTTTTTTTCTTCGGTTTCTATCGTTCACATAATTTTATAACTCACATTTTAAAAATCCATAACTTTACATAAAAAAATATAAATGAGATGATTTTTTTTTTAAATTACATATATTTTCGAGATGAACGAAATAAGCTAATATTAATTTTTTTTTACTGAACATATTTCACCTTGATAAATATACAATCAATTTAAATCTAAATTATACAATCCAAATCTTAACACCAAACGCATGCTTAGTTTACCGGATATAATCAAGCGATGATATTATAACCCAAACTTGTAATGTTACTAAATGCTAGCTAAATAATATATATAAACGAACTGATAAAAGATTTGCCTTAATTCTATATTAGAGAGAGTAATAAAAACTGTAGTAAAAAACAATCACACAAGATTTGTCTAGTTTCTGTCATAATTCACTATGATAAAGATTCCAACAAGCAGTTTATGATAAAAAATTGTACAACCTCAAATTTTCACTAATTTTCTCTAATATCTTTGATAATCATATATGATATCAACAGCCTATCTTAAAAACTAAGACAACCCAGATTATAAATATGAAATCCCATATTTGTTAATAGTAGTATGACGGTATTTATTTATTTACAAGGGTAGCCACAGAGTTTGTAAATAGCTTTCACAAACAACCTTCTCATCACGGTATACACTTGACTCTATAATTTGGTTTCTGAGAATTTAATTGTAAAGTTGTAAGACTGAATTCTAAAGAGGAAGAACTAATAAGGACAATAATTGCTTCATTAATTTGATGAGTAATTTCAAGAAAAAGTTTTATTTGAGTTGTCCCCTGAAGTCATCGCATGTGTTGGAGATGCTATTCAGTATGATAATTACACTTTAACGTGCGAGTTGGATTAGCCAAGGGAATATAATTTATCCCTATGCTTTTTTTTTTTTTTTTTTTGAAGGATTTATCCCTATGTTTCTACTTCTAGAAAGTCTTCTCGAAAATTTCCTTGCTACTTCACTCTATCAGCCCGCTGACCGAATTAAAGAGAAACAGGGGTACATCCTATATATATATATATATATTTTATAACAATATTAAAAAAGGAGAGTTCTCCTAAAACATTATTAAAAATTTTGATTAAATAATTTTGTTTTTTTGTGATGATGTTTTTTTTACTCTTCCCAATTTGTCATGCACGGGGCTTAAATTCTTATGTGACAATTTTAAATAAAAATTTTATTTTTTTAATTTTGTTTTGTTTGTTTATTATACAGTGTAATATAACTAATATATATATATATATATATATACGCGCTTGTATATGCGTATAACTTTTAGATACGTCCTCACTTCAATTTTTAAAAAGATAAGGCACAAAATGTAGAAATGAGTGACCAATCTTCTTTTCGTTGGGGCAATTACAAAACAGTCAAGAAAGTATTTATCCCATAGGGGAAAAAAAAGTTGAGAAAACAAAGTGACGTTACAAAAAAAAAAAAAAAACATTTACCTTGGAATCGAGGATAGTGTAAGAAAAAAAAAAATAAATAATTGATCTAAATAATCTATGAATTCTTTACAAGGTGACGGTTTAATCCATATTTTATTTATTTTGATCGAAATGATCTTGAACTCTTAAAATATTGACCATTATAGTTATTTTCGTTCAAAATCATTAAATTTCTAACGAAATCTTACTCTAATAATAATTTTTGTATAAAAAACCAAAATACCCTTAATTTTCTATCTCCTTACTCATTTACCTTATCCTTCAATTTTTATTTTTTTATTTCTCTTTATTTATTTATTTTTTCCTCAAACCACAAAACAACCAAACTTCTGGGCAGCCAAACAAGAATCTAGATAAGAAAATAGGGAGGGAGCTGCCGAAGGGGGAAAGGAGAGAGAGGGAGTACTTGTTGGAGGGGAGAAAGAGGGAGCCAGTAGAGGGTGAGGGGAGACAGAGGGAGTTGCCGGAGAGGAGGGAGAGAGAGAGAGATAGAAGAAGAGAAAGAAAGAGAGTCATCACCGACAACGAGTCCCCTCCACCCTTTGCCAGAGTCGTGCGGGACCCCTCCCCTTTCGCCGGCCAGCCGCATAGAAATCGATGACAAGCCTCTCAACAAAAAAAAACTTCCGATTTGGCCCACCTTCCAAACCTCGATTCGCCCCCCTTCCCCCAAACTCCGATCTGATCTGGGTTGCCCCCCTCTAAATCCGAACCCAAAACCAAGCACCGCCACTGCCTCGCCCCGCCCCCCCAAACTTCTATCTAATCTGGGTTGCCCCCATTCCCCCTAAATCCGAACCCAAAACCAAGCACCCCCACCCCCCAAACTCCAATATGGGTTTTCCCCCTTGCCGTCGCCTGAGCACTCCGATCTGGATTTCTTCCCCCTGTCGTCGCTGAGCTCGGACCCTGACCCCCCGAATCCAACCACACCCCGGCCCCCTAATCCACCGATATGAGAAATGAGAAGGCAGAGAGAGAAAGAGAGAAGAGGGGGGGGGGAGAAGAGTGAAGAATTTTAGTTTTTTTTTATGATTTTTTTATAATTCTTATTAAATTATTAAAATATCCTCTCAAATTACTCATTTCGTTAGAAATTTAATGGTTTTGGATGGAAATGATTATAATGGTCAACATTTTAAGAATTCAGGGTTATTTTAACCAAAAACAATAAAACATGAACCAAACCATCACTCTGTAAAAAATTCATGGATTATTTGGGCCGATTATTCTAAAAAAATTTGAGGAATTGTTAAAAAAAAAAAAAAGAAAGAAAAAAAGGAGACATGTTTGATTTCTTGGAGCAAATGAATGAGATGTAGACGCAAATGGTATGTGAAAATAATTTTATTTCAAACTTTGTAAATCTATTAACTGTATTAAAAAACTGAAGTGTCCTAACTATAGTATTTAAAAATTTGGTTAAATTGTTTTATCTTTTTGTGAGGACGTATTTCTTAAAAAAAAAAAGAACTTTTTCTTGATTTTTTACTTTCTTCTATTCTTTTTCTTTTTTTTTTCTTTCAACTTTTTAATCTTTTTTTTTAATAAACTTACTTTCTTAATCAAATTTGTCTATATAAAAATATTTTTCTATATGTAGTTACTTTTTTTTTTGATAGCCTAACATACACTTGTCCAAAAATATTAAAATGAAATTTTAAATATTTATATTTATAAATTATATATTCAATAATTTTAATACGTACGCGCTTTTCACACGTACGAAAAACATGCTATTTCAACTAGTAACTGACAAAAGTTGTGGTTACTGGGCTACAGGCATAGCCTAGCATGTCATATATGGACGACAAAAAATCATGTGTCTCTTTGTTCAATGAACGACATACGTTTATTTGAGAAAAAAAAAAAAAAAAAAAAAAAGAAAAGACCATCTCACATAACATCTTTCCTACTTTTCAAGCAAAAGAGGATATGGACGTAGACGAGGTGTCCTTATAGTTCCTTAAAAAAAAAAAAAAAAAAGAAACCAAATTATTCCCACCCTCTTCTTTTTGGGAAAATCTACACGTCGTTTACTATCAAAAGTTGAACAACATCACGTCTTTATTCTACCATTAAACGACACGCCGTTTCATGCTTGCTTGTGCGACGTATTAATGCCGTTTACGAATTAGAGAGAAACGAATAAAATGAGTTTTACACGTTTTTCGTCGTTCTCTTTTTAAGAGGAAGCGTGTACAAATATATTTAGGGACATGCAAGACATGTAATGCATTTTTGAAGAAAATCAAGACATGTCGTTTTCGTGAAACATATGATTTATATATTTATCCTTAAAACATTTCCAATTTCATGAAATGCAAAGATTATAAAACAAGAAAAAAAAAAGAATGAATACAGCTAAATAAATTACTATATATGACAATTACATCAACGAAAATGGATTATAGAAGAATAAAGATGGAAGAATGCCTACTAAACAAATGATTAGCATTAAACACAACATTAACAAATAATAATCCAAGCAGTCACAAGTTAATAGAGTATTCCGAGTCTCTAATTAAATAGATACACAATATTCAAAAAAAAAAAAAAAGTACACAACGACAACACAATTAGTGCTACTACAGAACTACTCCATAATATATATATATATATATATATATATATATATTTTTCATGAAGCCATGCAACCAATCCCATACCTAGTAGTGGGAAACAGGAGGAACAAGCCACTACAGACGACGCCGACCATCAAGGGAAAGCTCTCCATGACCTCGTCCATGTCCTTCTGGTGTCCCGGAAAGAGACAGTCGGTGACGCGGTGGTCGGAGAAGGCGATGGCGACGAACACCATGACCGACATGACGGCGTGGACGAAGTCGTTGAGTCCAACCTTGTACCTGTCGTCTTTGGGAACCTGGACGTCGAGCCCCGGCTTGAACACGGCCAGGCCCTTCCGCGTGACGAAGCCGTAGAAGACCTTGCCGTCCGGTCCTCGGAAGCTGTCGGTGAAGTGGAAGAAGAAGCAGGAGAGGGAGCAGAGCCCCAGGAGGACGTGGAGCATTGTCGTCGTCACGGCGGAGCACCCGCCGTCGCGGTAGATCGACGGCAGGACCATCTCGAACGTCAGCAGGGTTCCGGTCGGGAGGAAGTTCGCTAGCATGGACGTCTTCGAGAGCGTCTTCTGCACGCCCTTCGCCACCGCGCGTCGCTTGCGGCCCGGTTCCCGAGGCGCCGCCGCCGATGATGAGGAGGTGGGGTCGGCGGGGTACGGCGGTGCGACGTCGTCGACCTCTTGTGGGGCTGTGTTGTAGATTTTGATGCCGATGTTGTTTCCGTCGGTTGGTTCCATTTTTATTTTTCCCTTTCTTTTGGTGAAGTTTAGGAGAAAGGAATTTCGTTGTAATGATGTTTGTGAGTGTTTGGGGTGGTTTTTATGGAGTTATATATGTGTAGTTTGGAGGGCTTTTTTGTGAGTGGTTTTGAATTTGAATATTTTTTTTGTCGGTTGTTGACGGTTATGTGAAATGCGGTTTTAGTAACAACCGACCGTTGATGTTGTAGGTTTTATTTTTTTATTTTTTTATTTTTTTAATTTTTTAT
Source organism: Ficus hispida (assembly GCA_025413025.1). Classification (NCBI taxonomy): domain Eukaryota; kingdom Viridiplantae; phylum Streptophyta; class Magnoliopsida; order Rosales; family Moraceae; genus Ficus; species Ficus hispida. The sequence goes on from CM046365.1 coordinate 27,601,327, forward strand.
TAAGGGGTGCCATAGAAAATGGATATTAGTTTCCCATTTTTTATTTTCATATTTTTGTCGTTTCCCTATTGTTGTCGTTTTTTGTTGTGACGTTGTCAATTCATGTGGTGTGGGTACATATTCTATGTTTATATTTTCTTCATTTTCCGTTGATCTCGTTTTTTGGTTATCGTGTTTTTCCCTTCCATGTTCTTAGAATTGTTATAGTTTTTTTTTTTTTTTTTATTTTTTAATTTTTAATGCTGTTTTACAATTGTTGACATCTTGATGTTTTTATGTCGTTCAGTCGTTATTGACTTCCTGATGTTTTCAGTGCCCATGTCATTTTGAATTAATGTCGTTTTTAATTGTTGTTGTTCGGAAAAGACTGTCGTTCTGTACGTTTTGTTTTTTAATTTATCGTTTACATGCGGTGTCGTTTTGGTTCTTCCCTTCCATCGTCTTTTAATTTTAGAACATTTAATTGATTTTCATATATCGAATGCGGAAAAGTTTCTTCTGTATGTCTAATTTGTAGTCTCCACAAGCAACTTAAACCCAATTAAAGTTCTTAACCACAAACGTTCCAAAAGTTACTGAAATTTTGGAGTCTCAAACTCAAATAATACTAAGCACCCACCAAATATTGCCAATTATTGCGTGGCATCATTTCTTGACATACTTCAGAACTTATGTCGATCCACAGATGGAATATACCACTTTTTTCCTTCCAAGTGTGCGGCTGAGAAAGAGATATTATCGATTTTAACTTTTCCGTCAATCTTGCTTATGTATAACTATATAACTATATAACTATATATCTGGATCCTTCGAGAATCAAATAGAAAGTACGTAGAAAAAAGAAAACCAAACTCAAGAAAATGACAAACGGAAACGCTGGAAATCTCCATAATCTCCCATATTTAAACATATCTTTCCCATTCCCTCCAAACCATTCTGATCACCAACTAACTTCTCCAACGATACACAAAAACATGGAGGAAAAAAAAAAAAAACAACAACAACACAAGCCAGATCACAGAGAGAAAATGGCCTTATCTCTCTCAGTCTCTCTCCCCCCAATCTGCAAATCCCAGGACCTTTCTAGAGAGACCCACCTTCCAAAAATCACAAACAGAGAAGACTCAAGTCACAAAAATCCCTCAGAATTCAAACTCAGTCGGAGGAACTTGGTAAACTCTACAGCTTTGGGGCTAATAGGAACAGGGCTCTCTGTTTCTAAGCCTGCAAGGTCTGAGCCAGAGAGCCCTGTTGCTTCAATCTCGAGTAGATTGTCCTACACCAGATTCCTGCAGTACTTGGAACAAGGAGCTGTGAAGAAAGTGGACCTATTCGAGAACGGCACCGTCGCGATCGCCGAGATCTTCAACCCGGCGTTGGAGAAGATCCAGAGGGTCAAGATTCAGTTGCCTGGATTGCCACAAGAGTTGGTGAGGAAAATGAAAGAAAAGAATGTGGATTTTGCAGCTCACCCAATGCAAGTCAACAATTGGCCTGCAGTTCTAGACTTGTTGGGAAACTTGGCTTTTCCTTTGTTATTGCTTGGCTCGTTGTTGTTAAGGAGTTCAGATCCAAACTCTCCTGCAGGAGGACCCAACTTGCCTTTTGGCCTTGGAAAGTACGAATCCAACAATATTTTTATTTAACTTCTTTTTTGGTTATTGTTTTAAAGAGGAATGTTATCTGCACTCGCAAGCAGCGCAATTGTATAATTTGGACCGTTTTCTGTAGTCTTTCCGGTATCAAAGCTCACATGAATTGATGACAGATCTTGCACTCGCGAATAGCCTGAGTGCGTTTAACATTTCTCTTAATTTCATGATTTCTTGATTTCTAAGTAATACTTTCCTTAAGAGGAACATCTGTTTATTATTTTTTTAAGAAGAAAATAATATAATTTTCTGGTAGTATTTATTTATTTATTTTCACTGACAATGATTCTTGAATTTAAATCAGAAGCAAAGCCAAGTTTCAGATGGAACCAAACACTGGTGTGACATTTAATGATGTGGCTGGAGTTGATGAAGCAAAGCAAGACTTCCAAGAGATTGTGGAGTTCTTGAAGACCCCGGAAAAGTTCGCTGCAGTAGGGGCAAGGATTCCCAAGGGGGTTCTCTTGGTGGGACCGCCTGGGACCGGAAAGACATTGCTGGCCAAGGCCATTGCAGGGGAAGCAGGGGTTCCTTTCTTTTCCATCTCGGGGTCGGAGTTCATTGAGATGTTCGTCGGAGTAGGGGCGTCGAGGGTGCGTGACTTGTTCAACAAGGCAAAGGCGAATTCGCCGTGCTTGGTGTTCGTTGATGAGATTGATGCTGTGGGGAGGCAGAGAGGGACAGGCATTGGAGGAGGAAATGATGAGAGGGAACAGACTTTGAATCAGTTGCTTACTGAAATGGACGGATTTAGTGGGAATAGCGGAGTGATTGTCATTGCAGCTACTAATCGCCCCGAAATTCTTGATTCGGCTTTGCTTAGGCCTGGCAGGTTTGACAGACAGGTATGGTATTGTTCCTTAATCAATATGCTTTGAAAACTTTAGTTTAGGCTTATTTCTCGAGTTAAAAGACTCGAAAATGGTAATTTGTTACGACATTTTTTAGGTTACTGTTGGCTTACCGGATATAAAAGGAAGAGAAGAGATACTAAAGGTGCATAGCAACAACAAGAGGCTTGACAAGGATGTTTCTCTTAGCGTAATTGCCATGCGAACGCCGGGATTCAGCGGAGCAGACTTGGCGAACCTCATGAATGAAGCAGCCATTCTTGCTGGTAGGAGAGGCAAAGACAAGATCACAATGAAGGAGATTGACGACTCGATTGATCGGATTGTGGCTGGAATGGAGGGAACAAAGATGACGGATGGAAAGAGCAAAACTCTCGTGGCTTACCATGAAGTCGGTCACGCCGTCTGCGCGTAAGTTCTCTTCATCCAAATCAATTTCATTATGTTGAAAGTACTAGTTTCATATTTTATCTTCAAGAAATTATGAGCATCGCATAAATAAATTAAAAAAAAAATAGTTTCATACCAAATTTTTCGACAATAGTATTATCTTTTTAATGAGAATACTAATATGCATTTTTTGATTATTTTGCAGCACAAAGACACCAGGCCATGACCCAGTACAGAAGGTAACCCTTATTCCAAGAGGCCAAGCCCGTGGTCTGACATGGTTCATACTAGGAGAAGATCCCACTCTCATCTCCAAGCAACAACTCTTTGCCAGAATCGTCGCAGGCCTAGGGGGTCGAGCCGCCGAGGAAATCATCTTCGGGGAGCCAGAAATCACCACCGGAGCTGCAGGGGACTTGCAACAAGTCACTCAGATAGCAAGACAGGTACATATACAAATTTTCCAACATCAAATCATATCAGAATCAAAGTACGACTTCAAATCAAATGACAAGATACTAATAAGTTGTCCTTTTTGTTTCGCAGATGGTAACAATGTTTGGCATGTCGGAGATTGGGCCATGGACCTTGACAGACCCGGCGGTTCAAAGCAGCGATGTGGTGCTGAGGATGCTGGCGAGGAACTCCATGTCAGAGAAGCTTGCGGAGGATATTGACACTGCGGTGCGGCGCATGGTAGAGAATGCGTATGAGATTGCAAAGAACCACATAAGGAACAACCGTGAGGCGATAGATAAACTAGTTGAGGTTCTACTAGAGAAGGAGATTCTCACAGGAGATGAATTTAGAACAGTTCTGTCTGAATTTACCGAGACTCCTGTAAGGGTCGACAAAATCCCCGTCCGCCAAATGATTGAAGCTTGAATATAGTCTAGTTTTAAACTCTAATGCACAGTTAGGTTAGAGTATAGATTTCAGAACAAAGAATTCCGAATGTATGTGTAAAGTAAGATATATAGTGTTTATGAGAAAGAAACAAAGTTAATTTTCAATTCTAAGACTACTGCGTGTGTGTGTGCCTATAAACAAACAAACCTTGCCCCTCAAATGAAAACTTCACTACAAAATGATCAGGGAAACTAAGCTTGATAGCTCATTATGAGCGAAAACAAATACATAAAAAGCTTTCAGACTCTTGTTAGGCATTATAGATATGTTTCCATTGAGACAAAAAATAAATAAATCTGGCTTAATATTCAAATATGAAGAAATAATTTGGTGATAGCTAAATTCCTCCATGTTTGCATTTTGTACTATCAGAAATTCGGAAAGTTCCTTTGAATTAAAAATTATTCTACAAAACTCCCCCTCTATTTGGTTAAGTGTTGTGGAAATTTTTATGTAAAATTTAGCATTTACATATCCTAAACCACGTCCAAACACCAAAAAAATGTTGCGAGATTAATGAAACATACATATAAAACACAAGTTTTAATCTCAAGTTCCCATTTCAAGGTACTTCTATAGGGGTGTTTCATCAACCTTTTAATTTTCATTTTTAAAGTAGGTTGTAGTGTTTAGATCAAATTTAGACATTAAACGATAGAAACGAAAACTCTAAATAAGACATTATTGTCATTATATCACCACCACCTATGGTCTAATAGATAAAGATTATAGCATTACCACCATCACCACCACCACTTCCAAACTGAATGGATGGTTGGGCTTCCAACAAAAATCACCAACCAAGTCTTCCCTCCAAGACTCCCCAACGGCCGTTCAAATTTCCTCTCAGTAAAGCATCATTTCATCTCTCTCCTCAGCCTCTGCTCATCGGTCAAACACTTTTCTCAGATTCACGCTCGCCTCCATGTATTAGGGCTTCACCGAGACCCCTTTCTCTTCGCAGAGCTCGTTCGCTTCTGCGCGCTTTCTCCCTCGAAAGACTTGCGCTATGCCCGATCGCTCGTCGATTCCTTCGATGATGATCCGCCAACCGCTTCGTGGAACTTCGTCGTCAGAGGCTATGCCTCCAGCGAACGTTCTGCAAGAGAGGCCATCCGGGTGTTCCGCCGAATGCGATGCCGGGGAATTAGACCCGACAATCTCACCTTCCCTTTTCTTGTCAAGGCTTGCGCTGCAGTCACGGCGCTTAGAGAAGGGAGGCAGGTGCAGGTTGATACATTCAAGTTTGGATTGGACGGTGATGTTTATGTTGGGAACAATTTGATTAACTTTTACGGGTCTTGCAAGAAGATTAAGGATGCACAACGAGTGTTCGACGAAATGCCTGAGAGAACCACTGTTTCGTGGAATTCCGTTATCACCGCTTATGTTGAGAATTTGCAGTTTCGTGATGGAATTAAGTATTTTGTGAACATGAGAAATTCTGGGTTCGAACCCGATGAGACTACAATGGTAGTCTTGCTTTCCGCCTCGGCGGAGCTGGGAAACTTGAGCTTAGGGAGATGGGTTCATTCTCAAGTGGCTGTAAGGGGATTGATTCTAAATTGCCAACTCGGTACTGCCCTTGTTGACATGTATGCCAAGTCCGGTGCTCTGTCTTCCGCCAGGATGCTCTTCGATAGGCTAAAAGAGAGAAACGTGTGGACCTGGAGTGCAATGATTCTAGGACTAGCGCAACACGGGTTTGCCAAAGAAGCTCTTAACCTTTTCTCAACAATGATGAACTCTTCCAGACCTCCAAACTACGTCACATTTATTGGCGTCCTCTGTGCCTGTAGCCATGCTGGGCTGGTACAAGATGGGTACCGCTACTTTCACGAAATGGAGCATGTGCACAAAATTAAGCCCATGTTGATGCATTATGGTGCCATGGTTGATATCTTAGGTCGTGCTGGTCAGCTCAGCGAGGCATATGCTTTCATAAAGAACATGCCAATTGAGCCAGACCCCGTCGTGTGGAGGACACTGCTCAGTGCCTGCAGCACAAGTGGCGCCAACGACAACAAAGGTGTGGGGGATAAGGTGAGAAAGAGGTTGCTTGAGTTGGAGCCGAGGAGGTGCGGGAATCTGGTGATGGTGGCGAACATGTATGCAGATTTTGGGAGGTGGAAGGAAGCGGCTGATGTGAGGAGGGTTATGAGAAAAGGAAGGATGAGAAAGTCGGCTGGAGAGAGTTGCATTGAGTTAGGTGGATTAACCCGTAGGTTCCTCTCTGGCTATGATTCGGATGCTGATTATGAGTGTATCCACCAGTTATTAGATGTATTGAATTTGCACATGAAAGCCAATCTATAACAAAGTTTGTCGGCAGTTTTGCCTTTATTGTTGCAAATGTGGAAATTTGGAAAAAGAACAGAATCCTTCTTTTCCTAGGAACATGCTTTATCGATTAAGATTGTGTTCAAGCCACATCAAAAATCAAACGGCGACAATGTGTGGAAAATGAAAAATGTCGAATAGGATTGTGTTCACCTAAACCGTGGAAACAAATCAACTGTATATACTGCTTTTTGTCACTATTTTTTCTTTTCATTTTAATTTTTAGCTACTGCGTCACATAACAAGCTGTTCATTCTCAATTTCTTTATCATTAGATAGATTGACAGGATGAAACTTATAGTCAGCTGAAAAAATATTTTTGTTGTTTAAACTCATAAGTGGTGGTTATGAAGATGACTAGCCTGAAAAAATAAAAGAAAAGAAAAATCCTAGATTCGAATCGAATGATACACCCTCTGAGTTTTCTAAAGATAGAAGTCTTTACATTCGCAAATTCCCAATTATCTCCAATACAGACGTGTAAGTACCAAACACAGTAACTGCAACGCCCATCAAAATCATCCCCACTAGAAGCACCAATTCACATCCAAATCTACGGTAAGTGCCGGAAATCTTCAAGTAGCACAAACATGGAAGTATGATCGACGCCGCGACACTCAAAATCGCCCCAACCAATGACATTAAGGAGGCAAAAAATGGCACGGATAGAGCTACAATGACACTGCTGATGACCAAGGTGGTGCCAACTAATAGACTGAAGAGTGTCTTGTTAATAGGGCATGGAAAGCCGCTTTTCACAGCATCAATAATGGGCGTCACCATTAGAGCATATTTGGCTATGGGATTGACCAATGTGGTGTATATTGCCACTTTTGAGCTGAGCTTTGCAGTTGGGAGGTTCAAAGTGATTTGTGATTGAACACCGGACCCGAACATTAAGTACCCAAATACCGCCATTGATGCGTAGCAAATGGTGCAGAGAATGAAACAGAGAAGCAGGACCTACATAAGAAAAATAACCATCTTGTTAGCTTAACCCCAAAAAAAAAAAAAAGTTTCTTTTTTTTGATAAGGTACTTTATTTTATCTTTTCATTTGTTCTGTTAGATCAGATTATAATCATATCCGAACAAATGGTTCAGAACTGTCCAAAATGAATTCGAAAAGATAATCCATTTTACTTACATTGGAGAATTGGTGTTTGTTCTTCATGGAAGTGTATAGGGTAGGGAAAACGGGATGTGCACAATAACAAAAGGCAAACAAGCTAACAGCAGTAGGGATTCCACTCAGATTAAGTGGTGTCCCCACTTGATGAAATCCGATTCCGTCGAAAGCGCCGGTCCAGAGAATAGAGCCAAGGATAATAGCAGAGGCTAAAACCCCACTTGCCGAGAGATAAGACAGAAGGCTCAGATTATCTAACCAAACTGATGGCAAGATAACGAGGGCAACAATCAGCACAAAGCATTGCTTCCCATCAATAGCAAATCCTCCGAATTCATAGCCGACGCCCGGAAACAAGTTGCTCAAGTTATCCCCTTCTAGAATTAGAAACCCTGCCGAGACTAAGTAGAGCTCTGTGTACATGATGATGGATATTATGATTCTCCCTTTGCTTCCGAAAGCGCGTTCTCCGATGTCGGGGTATGTCCGAATGTTTGAATCGAAATCCATGCATCTTTTGATAAGCAAGCCCGAGTAGAAGGCTGCTAATGCAATGGTGAAAAACAATATCAAGCTTAGCCACCCTCCTGAGGCCAGTGCATAAGGAACTGATAGTATCCCAACTCCTGAAAAAACCCGAAAAGGACAAACAAATTTAGCACCAAGTATACGCCTTGTTAGTTTGTTACATGATTAGTTTGTGGAGTTGTGTTTATATGTTGATAAGAGTTGAAATCTAGGCTTGGTGTTTCAAAGAAAACAAAGAAGTGAGAAAAAGAAGATATAGTTAGTATGTGATTTTGGGAGAGTAGAACCTGATAAGGCATTTAGTCCATTGAAACAGGTTTTGAAGAAAGTGGTGGTGCCTGGAGTGGCTTGGTGATGGTTTGACTCTACTTCCTCTAGCTTAGGATTGCTTCCTAGTTCAATCTTCCCTTCAAACAGAAGAGGCAAGGTCAACGAAAATCCATCTCTTTGTTCTGCCTCCATTGTCACAAAGATGAGAGAGAGAGAGAGATTTCTATTCAAGAACTTGTGGAGAAGATGCGAGAAACAGAGAGAGAGAGAGAGAGAGAGAGAGAGAGAGAGATTTCTAGAAGTATAATTAGAAACTTGCAGAGATAAGATGTGAGAGTTGCAGGAGATATATACTTTGTATCTACTGGCCACACACACACACACACACACATATATAGGAATATATGTGACCGTGGATGGGATGGTTATTGCTGATCTTACAAAACTTTTAGAGGCGTCACTCTCGAACACGGTCGCAAGAAATAAGAGAGAACCAAAAAGAAAAACGAGTCCGATTTGGAGTCTTCTTTTGGTCTAGGAGTGATGACTTTAGACGTAACTGTTTATGTTTTGCTCTTTTGTCTATGTCTAGGACACTTTAATACGTACGATGTGATGTTCAACACGCTAAAATTAAGAATTTATTTGATATTCAAATTTAATTTTAATTAATTATATTTTTTTATCTTTTTTTATATATTTTTAATGAAAAGTTAATAAAATTTATAATTAGTTTTTAAAAAATTAATTAATTTCAACTTAAAAATTTCATCTCCAATTGGTGAATTAAACACAAGCTAAATCATATCTATCATGATTTTTTTTTTCAGCCATATTTTGGTGCTATTGATCATGTGCGTGATTCTTGTTCTTCACTTTTTCCACCAACCATGAAAATGGAACTTGTATTCCAAACTCTCAACAACCAGAAAAATGTTGAAATTACTTGCAAGAAAAATGAGAATTCTACAATAAGATATGATATTATCATTTCTAATTTTTTCATGTTGTTAAACCGAATGTTTTGTACAAAATTCACGTGTTCTACTTCCTATACATATATAAGTCATACGTATATTGATATCCTAATTTTTGTGCTGCTAGGCTCTCATGCCAAACAGTGTACTGATGCTGATATATGAATATCACAGTACAGATTCAATACTCATGTGGTTCTAATTATTTAATAGTTTTTGTCTTTGTTTTTATTCAGTGAATGGCCAGTAATTAGAAGGGCCCGCCTATTTACGTTGGAACACAAAACCGCAGAGAACCCCTTAGGCGGGGGGACCATATATATATATATATATATACACGTACATATATATCTTTATGTACACACACTTGACTGCATCGAAGCTGGGTTCATAATTTGACCCAATATTTGCACCTTCATTTCCATGAAAGTTCAAGGAGACAAGGTCTCTTTTTAATTAGGTCAAATCCCAACACAAAAATGTTTTGAACGTGGAAAGTATTAGCCAAACACAAATGCTACGTCATTGCTTAAATTCTAATACGATACGTATGTTATACTGTTTACACCTATATTTTTATCTAGTAATGTAGTTTTCAGTGGTGCTTGGAGAAATAAACGTTAGGAGAGGTTCAAATTCCAATGAAACAAACAAACCCTCATACATAGGTTAGCAGAGAATATGATTGTGGTAAAATAATCAAAAAAAAAAAAAAAAACAATCTTTATAGTTTTCTGTAATTAAATGAACCAAAGTGACTGTGAAGGGGAAAACAGTGTGGAGAACTGAAGGATAAGAATTGAAGGCAAATGAGCACCACACAAGTCCCCTTATCAGCTAAGATTTTCCTGACCCTTTTCAAGAATTTTTTTTTTTTTTTTTTTTTTGTTCCTTTTGTTTTATTGTCAGACATTATTTGAACCCGATTAAAATTTTTTCTACTGCATTTTTTCTCTAACAGTTAAATTTTAATCAAAATTTGTGATTCGAATCCTTGAAATAAGCACGCTATAGGACACACAAAAGAGCCTGGCGAGCCGTTGGTTCATTCTGTTTTTTGCATTTGCATCCAATAAGAATAATTTTAGGGATATTAATTATAATTCTAACTTTTAAATAATAATTTATATGACATACAAATTATCATTTTTTAATTGATAAGTCTAAAAATAACTTCTATTCTATCAATAAAAATTAAATGATTGTATTTATCAAGAAAGAAAATGACATTTAGGATTAGTCTTATCTATCCAGTGATATTCCACACAAACAAACAAAATCGTTTTAAAGTCTCATTGTTTCGGTGAGCTTTTGCATAAAGTTAGGTACTATTCAATCATGTCTATCTTCTTAGATCAACATTATTATGTTTAATTCAACAAAAAACATTATTATGTTTAAAGCAGGAATAATTTTTTGTATTCTAATTGACACAATTTGGCTACGGAAGCTGCATGTGAGACACTCTGTTTTCACAACAAGAAGACATAAATAAATAAATAAATAATAAGTGCACAAGGAAAAGTAATCAAGTTGACAACTTTGCAAGTGGAGAAGGCACAAGTTTGCAAATTTATTGGCCAGTCAACATTGGATCACTAAAAAAAAAATACTAAAAAAAAAAAAAACGAATATTGTAACACTACAAATTGTAAAATATGTCAAAACACAAACACAATTATTTTACATATATATTTACCAAGGTTGGTTGGTACAAATTGTACTACATTAGAAATAATAATTCATTTGTGATAACACATCCCAAGTCACCTCCATATATAATCAAACAAGTATATAGATACACGTACACCTTATTTATGATAGAAAGAAATATCACTTTCAAATGTCAGAAATCATGATTTAGGGATTTAGGCGCAACCATATATGAAGGCTAGAGTTAGTTTAATTTATATCCGGACAGACCCTAATCAGCAAAGATATTTTCACAAATGAGACCCGAACTTTTTATTATCACTAATGTTTATCATCGATGGTGTCTCTAAGTATTTTTCTTAAGTTATAGTATTACAAATTTTGACGTAATTATTCAAAATGAAGCTGTCTTGATGATGGGGATGCGATACTGATACCAAAAGATTTATTTATTTATTTCGATCTTAATCCCGGCCCGTTGGAAAACTGCTAAAAGAGAATAAATAATAATGAAAGCTTCAATAATCTTCAATTATTAGCTTCTAGTAGTAACATCGATCTCTCTTCGGTATGTGCAAAGCTACACTACCGAACGCGTAAGCACTTATTTCCAGGACACGAGGAAAAGTTAATTAATAAAATATTAATCCTTTGAAACTTTAGCTTTAAAAAAATAAATAAATAGAATCACGGAAACGAGCTACACTGCAAAAATCCTAAATCATTTCATATTAACAAATTTAAATTATACGTTATCAGCCAAAAAAAAAATACAAAAAGCAAAAAATACAAAACAAAAATCAATATCTTTATTGTTATTATCATTTTTGTAATTACTTTTGTCTTTGTGCGGCTATGGATGTTTTAAACCAGGGCTAGGGTTTATGTTAATCATCAGAAGGCCAGATTTAAAAGGGTTGTTTTCGGGATATTTACTTTTGAAAAAAAATCCAAATTCTTATCATTAACAAAAAGTGATTAGCTAATAAAATAAAATTAAAAACAGTAGAAGTTAGAGAAAAGAGAAAATACCAGATAAAGCATTGAGTCCATTGAAACAAGTGGTGAAAACGGAGGTGTTGCGAGCGGACGAGGCTGGGAAATAATGGCCGCCAGAACCAGTTTCTGCGACCTCCGACAATTCATCGCCGAGGAGAGGCAGCGTCATCAAAAACCTGCCATGTCTCTCATGGACTTGATCATGATGATCAGCCTCAATCATCGTCGAATCAAACCTCAAAAGATTTGTGAGATCAAAGTGAGACATAATATATATGTTTGTTAATTTTTTCTAACAATAATTTTTATTTACACGGTCTGATTTGATCAGTTAAATGTGTTTTGGTTCAGTTCCGTAACATCTTTGGCAGAGGTGTCAAATTTTAGTATGCATGCCAACGGGGATACAGAATCGGTCTTCTCACCAAATTATGCGCACCCTTACTTTAGGAACTAATTTATTTACACTAATTACCTAACATATATATACATGTACCTCATTTGATATGTTTGTAATTTTTCCGATCTCATTTTAATTTGGGTCCTTTAGGGATGATACTTTTACCCACTGGTACCCATCCCTCATGGGACAGGTATGGGAGATAGTATATAGGTATGGGAGCGGGTATGAAGGTTAAGATTAATCACCTGTACGGGTGCAAGACGGGGGTGGGGGAAGCTCTCCTATACCCACACCCACCCCCTATATATTCTCTTATAAAGGAAGAATAAAGTTAGTGTTTTAATGTTTTAGTTTGCTTTACGAATTTAATTTTATAGATTTCTAAAGTTTAGATTTGTTTTTAATATTTTAATTTCATTTTCAATCATAACTATGTCGTTAAAAGTTATTAAAATTTTAATAAAAGTTAATTTTAATTTTTTTTAATAATTCTTTATGGATAAATGGGTAAGATATGGATATAGTATTCCCAACGGGTATTACCTGCCCCACATCCATATTAAATGAGGCGGATATGTGGATAAAAAAGGAGGCGGGTATAAAAGTGAGATAGGCATACTTGCGCCTATTATCATCCTTAGAGTCCTTCATTTACCTCTTATTTTGAAGTTTTAAATTATCTTCTCTTATCATATATTTGGTTTACAATAGGACCTATCTGATTTATGAGTACTATGCAATTATAGATCAATATTTTAAAATTTTAATCAAATGGTTAAGACATTCATTCCTACGATGAGAAGGTAAAATAAGAATTATTACTATAAAAATTTCCTCTCTCCCTTTCTCTCTCTGTTTTTTTTTTTTTTTTTTTTTTTCCAAAACGCTTGTCCACCTGATTTTCTTCCCCTTTCATTCGTTAACCATGGAATTAGAAATTTAGAATCCTGATACGAGAAGTAGTGCTGGATACTGACATGAATTTTGTAAATTTTTTTTTTTTGAAAAAGAAGTAAATAACAGTTTTTAAAAATGTAAATTAAATAATAAGTCTTTAAAATATTTGCAATAAAATAACAATAAATAAAAAAATTTATCAAGTAAATATATTAAGGAGACATAAATATGTTATTTACTTAGTAAATTTGCTATTTACCCAGTAAAATTTTTATTCACTTCATATATTTTAAAATCTTGTTATTTATTGCAGTTTTTTTTTTAAATAAAAATGCTATTAATTACGAATTTTCTATTTGTTGGGGTCATTTGTACCAGTTTTGTAGTTCATCATAACTGATAAGAAGAAAGTACTTATTTGTTTGCAGTACTGCTCATTTTATATTTTTAATGCTTATTCGTTCATATATATTTTTTGGATTCTCATAATTTCCGGTTTCCTTCTAAACTCTTTAATTTATTTAATTTAAATAACTTAATTGTGCTTATCAACCATTATCAGTGTTTATGAGCAACTGAATCAAAAAGAGGAAAAATTAGCATTGAATATAATCATTCATATAGGTACTATAAAACCGGAGAAGCCAGCCGCTTTTTAGGCATTTACAGTTGTCGATTTCAAGATTTCATTTTATTTATTATGGAGTATGTGCCAACACATACCGACGGCAACACCATCAAAATATTAGGCCCACTAAATTCACCATTTGATCACACCCAAATCTTTCAAAAACTGGACGGCTACATTGTTATCTAGCGTTTAAAATAAAGATTTGAAATAGAATTTTGAGATCGAAGGTAATTGATTTTTTAAAAACTAATTATGATTTTTGTTAATTTTTTTAAAAAAATTAAAAATCCAGTCAAAAATTTTAGTTTGGACATTTGTTCCAGACGCACCATTAGTCTTTTGTTGAGCTGATGACTATCAATTGGAAAATCATTTTTTTGTAGTTTATTTATGAGTAGTTTTGTGTACAGTAACCTTATAGGTTCACGACGATGTAATGGTTGTCTTGACCTATCTTAGGTTTGCATTCCCTCGAGTCCTGCAAAAGTGCTTATGGTGCGGAAGGGGGTGCGGGTCTCAATAGTGCGGCCTCCCCGGCAAATGAGTCATCGAGTTTGTTTTTTTTGTTTTTGTTTTGTTCTTGTTTAAATTTGCATCATCGAAACTAAGTTTGCGTTTAGTTCATCGGTTAGAGATGAAATTTTAAGTTGGAATTATTCGATTTTTCAAAAACTAATTAAAATTTTGTTGACTTTTAGAAAAAGGAAAAAACTGAAATGAAAAAATACAGTTTAGTTTGAGTTAAACTTAAATACCAAATAAAACTTAAATGGTAAAATTTAGTTCTTAAAAAAGAAAAAAAAAGAATACTTTTGTGATTATTAAACTTAAACACAAGTTGCGATAAAAAATAGCCATCTCTATTTTGTTTTGGTCGAAAGATAAGTTGAGACCTTTGTTTTATCATCTAACAACTTACATTTTGTACTCTATCGATTTGTGAAGAAAAGTAGACCTTACTCTATAATAATAATAATAGTATTATAATAATAATAATAATAATTATTATTATTATTATTATTATTATTATTATTACAAACGGAGAAATGTTTAACAATTGCAGATTGGACATTATTTCTAGAACAGAAGTGTAAGTACCCAATTACTGTCAAAATAAAAAAATATATATCTATTTATAAGTTAGTAAATTTTTTATTAAGAGTAACAAAAGTTATTTACCTAATAAATAAATTTATTTACTAATAGATATATTATCTACTTCAATAATTTGGTAAATATATTATTTAATTTAACGTTCCGAAATAAACTAATTATTATATACTTTCATATTTGTATCTTTATATACACACATGGAGTAAAACGTTTGTCTCAAAATCTTCTACTAGAAGTTTCTAATTCGCCCTTACCTTGGTTTTTTTTTTTTTTTTCTTTTTTTCTTTTTGGCTTATAAAGTCCCTTTGATTTGTTGAGTCTTTGTTTACATCTGATTAGAATATTATAAAAAAAAATTCCATGCTATCATATCGCTACATGATAACTTCATTATCAATATTTCCTTTATCATTCGTTATACACCAAAACTTCTTTCTCTAGTTTTATTATCCATATTCCAAAAATATATTATGATGAATACAAGATCTTAAAAATATATGTATATAAACTAATCTTAAAAATTAAAAGCATTCATAAATTTTAGCTACATTTTACCAATAAATATAAATTGCACACACCTTAACACGCTAACTGTGGATTATTGAGAGTAATATGAAATAAATTAAGAAAAGAAAACAACAAGAAAGAAGATGAATTAAAAGGGAAAAAAAATGGTAATGGAAATGGAAATTGATAATTGATAAAAAAAAGAAAAGAAAAGAAAAGGAATAGAGTGAAGAAAAAAACCAAAAAAAAAAAAAAAAAACAAACAAACAAACGTTATTAACATTATTAAAAATAAAAAATAAAAGAAGAAGTCTCAAATTAAAAAGGCCAAGGCTCAGCGACAAGCAACTATCTAGTAGGGCGCTCATGCCTCCCTAGAATAAAAAACCAAATCTATTGTTTTTTGTTTTTCGCTCTCTATAACGTGTGTCCGTCATTGATTGCAATACATGTTTTCCTCGTATAAAGAAGCGGGAATACTAAGATATCAAAAAAAAAAAAAAAAAAAAGCCACTAATAATCAGGGAAAACAGCTTCCAATAAAAAAACTAGTCAATAAAAAAAGAAACTACTCGTGATTATAGACATTGTCCAATAATAATTTCACACCCGATCACCAAAAGATATAAAGTCCAAACTCTTCCATCGTAAAGTTTGAAAAGAAAAAAAGGAAAAAGAAAGAGACCGACAAAAAAGAAAAAAAAAACAATAATAGTAAAAGAAACAGTACTTGTGTTACTAACATGGAGAACTAACTTTTGTGTTTCATGGAAGTGTAGAGGGTAAGGAACACCGGATGTGCACAGTAACAGAAGGCACACAATCTCACAGCCGTTGGAATTCCACTTTTATCAAATTCCCATCTTGATCATCAAATCCAATTCTGTCAAAAAAGCAACGGTCCATACAATGCAGCCAAGAAAAAGATAAATGTTATTGTCAACGGAGTACAAATTGTTACAAATTTATAAATTCAACAAGCAAATTATCAAAATTAAAAATTCAAGGTGTAAATTGCAACTCTACGATAAGTTTAGGGTGTATTAATGTAAAAAAGCCTTTTAAAAAAAGAATTAGTAGATGTTAAATTTCAGAATAAATCAATATCTTTTCTTAATTTATTTGTTGTCTCCTAAAATGTTTAACAAAATCAAGTAATCAATGATTAAAAATTTAAGCGAAAAAAAAAATTTGTTGGCATATTTGAAAAATGTTATTTTACATAGGACAAATTGAAGAACTAAAAAGTATTTTAATGAGCCAGCTATAAATGTGTAAATCTTATGGCCATTAAAAGTAAAAATAAAAATGAAAAATAAAACAAGAATGAGATAAGTAACTCAAAAAAAAAAAAAAAAAGCATAAAAAGAACAAATTTTTTAATAATATCAAAAAAGCAACTCTACTTGATAATATAGTTATAGATATACACATAAATAAATTTTTTGTGTGCATATACCGTACATCAAATATAATTTTGTGGGATTTCATATGACTCAAGCTCAAATACGCGCGCGCGTGTGTGTATATATGTATATATAATTGTCAACTGAGGTTAGCTTGCGAATATATAATTTTTAAATTTTATTATAAGTTCTGGGATGTGTCAAAGAATAGTAACATTTTAATTAAAAAAGTATATATACAAGATTATTACATTAAAAAAAAAAAGAGATGTCAACATCGGATGAATGTCTGTTAATATTAATTATAGTAACAAAAAAAAAAAAAATGATGAAGAGAAAGAATGGCACACACTGGATAACGTAGATCACGACAAGAACACAAAGCATGTAAAGTGATAGTGAAGTAATGTCTATCCTCGTTCAAGAAATTATTATGAATCTTTTCAAATTACAATGTTAAATCTCATTTAGCAGACAATATGAAAAACATATGTTAGTCCTAATATAATTTTTTAGGTTAATGGATTAATAGAGTCTTATATCACAAAGTAATATTCACGGCTTAAATATTAGAAATAAATTTGGGATACTTTATAATTAAGTTTAATTTCAATTTAAAATTTTTACTGTAATATGAAATCTTTACTTAACTTCACAAAAACTACACGTGGGATCCAAATTGATCCGTAATCTCCTTTAAAGTCCAATAATATTTGTTGATTGGTTGTGAGATAGGGTCAGTTTGATAACGCTATAGCTTTTGAAAGGGTTATTGTCAAGATGTGTTAAAGGAAAAACTATTGTGACATAAAGTTAACTGAGTGTTTAGTAAATTGTGCCCTTTTTTTTTTTTTTTTTTTTTGAGTTTGGATGTGGTTGCATTTTAAATGAACTTTTAAGTGTGATATTACTTACTAATTTATGATTTCGAAAGTTATATATTATTAGTATTTGGCATATGTATAAGCCGAAATATTGTGTGTGTTAAAAATAACAATCTATCATAAAAGAAACATTGTTTTCCAGAGTTCTCACTTTTTTTTTTTTTTTTTGAAATTAGGGATGAGGGATTCGAACTCTCTAATTTTTGTGAAATTAAATATGAAATTACCGTTAGACTATGCCTACATTCACATTTCACTTTTTTTTGGTGGGTTATTTGTGTTCATTATTGTTATTATTTAAACATTTAAAACAATTAATTATATCTATAATTTACATGTAACATTTCAATAGAAAAAATCTTCATTTCATTATTGTTTATTAACAGGAGAATACAACACTAGTAGCATTAATCTCTGGAATCATTTTCCACCGAGAGTAAACTAGCAAGCCTTTTTCAACAGCAGACAAAAGTCCAATATCCCCTGATCGCTTCGCTATGCACTCAGTCAACAAGGGGTCACACTCTCCCCACCTCATTTAAGATGGGTTCTATGAATTAATAAGTTAACGGAGAAAATTATCATCCCTTCAATTTCCGACTATTTTAGCTGCCAAGACACGTAAAGCAATATAGATGGCCAAAAGATCAATCTCCTTAAGGAACACATAATATTGAAAGGGAGGGAAGTTACTATCAACGTCGGGTTTATGTTTGTTAGTTACGTATGGCCATTATTAATACTGTCTCCCAATTTAGGATCATTTTCATTTTCTCGTTTAAAATTTAAAAATTCTTATTTAATATTTTAAATTTGAAATTAATCTTACTTAATTTTATTTATTAGAATTTTAAGTAAAAACGGACTAAAAAAGATGGGGATTAGTTTTGTAAAAACAAATAAAAAATATATTATGTGACTGTATTTAACTCTCCTTTTTTTTTTTTTTTGTCTATTGTTACTGAAAAGAAAAAAGAAGAAGAAGAAGACTAAAGAGAATTAATTTAGATTTTAATTAGTAAAGCGAGAGTTTTAAAATTTTAATAATGCCTAAATGATAATGACTTAAAATTTGGACGGTATAAAAATAGACGGAGGAATCTTTTTCAAGGGAAGAACAGCCAAAACAACATGTAATAATTTTATTTTGCTAATCAAAGCAACAACAACAAGTAATAATTAGAAATACGGAAGTTTTTGTTGTCCTTTTGTCAGCAGAATTTCTTGGGACTACTGTCCAATGATGCTGGCTTCTGACAGATAGAGGAATGACGGCCATGATAATGCGTTTTTTATTTATTTATGAATAATGATTTTTTAATGAATAAATAATGAGTTTGAACCTATAATTGCACTGATTTGACATCACTTTGTACTGTATTGTAAACAAAATAACGGGAGGAATCAAATGGATTTCTAAGCTTCAAGAGTTCTACCGAACATGTGGAAAGCAAAAATAGTCTCGAAAGGCTTACAAATCCATCAAAGGCTTTGTTTGGTTTGCGGGTCGAAATTCAAACGGTTTAAACTTTTTGGTTTAAAATTAAAAATATGAACAGAGATACTAATATATGCAATCTGAACTCATTTGCATAAGTAGAAAAATTAAATATCTAAATTGAGAATAAAATCTAAATATGAAGAAATTATAATGAAATATATATATATATATATATATATATATTGGATTTAGAATGTTGGACTGAACGGCATATCAACAATGTAAATGAAACTTCAAATAGAACTGTGCATGAATATATAGCAATTAAACACTAATTAATTTATAATAATTGAGAACAACTATTTATTTATGAATTTTGAACAGAAAATAATAAAACTTAAAAATATATTAGATATTGAATTGGATTGAATTATTTGCTTCAATATGGGCTTTTCATTATAATGGCCTATTCAAATGTGTGTTTTGATTTTACACATATGAAATGGAGTATTTAGATACTCACTTTGATATTACGCTAAATTTAAATGTTTCTCTTTCAAATATAATACTAAATAGTAACATTTAAATATCAGTTTAGATGATAATTTAAATATTTATGTTCAAATATTTTCATTCAATTATTTCATCTAAATGGTATAATCCAGATAGTTCTTTTAAAAGGCATGACTTATTTACTCATCTCAAAATAAATAAACGTAAATTATAGAACTACAGAATTTTAATATGTATTTATTCATAATTAGTTTGTGATAACATATAATATATTAGAATGTATGGCATTGCTATTTTACAAATACTATCCAATTTATAATTAATTAATTAATTAGTTAGTTAGTTAATTTTCTTTATTCAATAGATTGAATGTGGTTTTAGTGTGGGATGTGAGCTTTAGAATGTGCAATCAGTTGCAGTTGCATTCTCAGAATGTGTCAAAGTTTTCTAATTCCACTTGTTAAGTAAAATGATAGTTAATTAGTTTCATTATATACCAAATAAATAAATAAATAAATAAAAATCCCAGCCGGATAAGTACTAAAAAAAAAATCCTATTTGAATTAGATAGGTATTGTGCTCGACATTGCAAATTTTTCCAAA